>OMLB01020833.1:0-11509 GCA_900302555.1 Myripristis jacobus
ACGGGATGTCAGTAAGCCTACATGTGTCATTATTACTGTCATTTTTAAATGAGTAATCCCCTGCCAAAGCAGTACTTTTGTAAATGCATCACTGAAAAAAGTAAAGTAGGCAACTGTGTGGCCTAGTATTAATACGTTTTTCCCCAATAAAGAATCAATGTACTCACTAATTTACCAGTGCTATGGTTCATTTACTTGACATTTATCATTAACCTCACATGAAGGACACAGTAATGAGTAATTATACTACGGAATCAGATATTATAGTGGTAATGAGAGTCTGATGTTGCTGCTTAATGCCTACATAGGTGATGGAGGTGGTGATATAGGGTAATAGGGTAAATGCCTCTGTCCTGCAGTAGGCTGTTTGGATCTCATACTAAGATGAGTTGCTTGATGTTTGAGGGAAACAGACTCGGTGTCATAAACACAGTTGAAGCTGCCACTTTTTTTTTTTTTTTTTTTTTTTTTTTAAATAAACCTATTGTGTAATATCCAGTCGACTAGCCTGCACAAATCAGACCAGAGTGACAGCACATTACGTGTTTATAGATGTCATGATACACCGTACTGGCTTTGCTCTAACAGATTTACATTTGGTTTGTTCTCACAATGAAAAATGCCATCAGATGTCTGTTTTCATCTTCTAAAAGGTCATTCATGATATTGTTATCTGATGGCATTAAGCCGATGTAATGAGGTTTACTTCCAACGTTTTAAGCCTCAGAACTTTTGCTGACTTAAAAAAAAAAAAAAGCAGTCAGAAGCCAGATATGTGCATGTTAGATTGCTACTCTCTTCCACTGACTAAGGCGGCTACCAAACAGGAACTACTTTTCTACCATAACGAGCCCCCAGTATTATTGGAAAGCTAAGACCTGAGTTCAGCTACATGTGTGTCAGGTGGAAACACCAGGGGACTCTTTGGAATGACCCTTCCCCATGAACCATCAAGAATGGACATTCTCACAGGCATGGTCATAAACACTGTTTGCTCAACAAATCCCTTTGAAAGCTTAAAGGGCACTGAGCTAATATGTTTTGATGTGGGAGTTAAGAGTGTATTCTTGAGGAGGTGGAAAGAGTGATTAGAGGAGAGTTCGGTCATGGCTGTGGGCACTCAAACCCAAGAGGGATGACAATCTTGGAGCAATCATAGGGGAGCTATTACAACAAAATGGCTGTTTTGCCTTTGGCTTCATATTTGTGTGTGTGCCTTTGTCTCTGTGTCCTTCATGCCAATATCGTCGATTGTCAAATTTTCAATTTGATCTCTGCACTTCATCTAACTCAGTGTTCCCCGGATGAATTTGATTTTCATTGCAAATGAGATAACACGCTGACTGACCGAGGGTCGTTTGATAGATCACTGAACAGATGATAACTGAAATAAATAAAACCACATCAGAGCTGAGGAAATCTCTAACTTTTTCATAGACAGCTGATGCTTAATTGTGGAGCGAGTCATGCTGGTGTGATGTAGTGGTGTCTCTTTGTGACTGGCCTGTGCTGAATAGCTGCAGCTCACTGACCTAAATTGAAACAATAATGGATGCCCTGTTTTTGCAAAAGAGAAAATTTCAGGTTAAACTGGCCTTTTTGCCCTCACTTTTGTTAAAAAAAAAAAAATAAAAAGTTCCTTACAATGTAAAAAGTGAATCAAGTTAAAACATCATGCCCAGTGGCTTTTTTCTATTGTTTTAACATGACTAAAATTATAGATTACATGACTTGAGATGTGCACTTTCAGTGAAACAAAGTTCCTGCACCACAGAGTGCATTTCTCTGTGGGTATTCCCACTGCAATTATTACTGCTAGGATGACTCTCCAGAAGTTCAAGGTTCAGGTGCATGTATATGAACACAATATGGGAAAAGATAATAGCTTGAACTTCAGTGGCCTTCAGAGGGAGGAGCATGTAGCTAATGAGAGCTGGGAATATTAAACAGAAAGGCAAGGGAGGTCGCACCTGAGGGGGGCTACTGTGAAATAACACCTTTTTCAATCTCAAACAAGAATATAAAGCCAGCTTTACCTTCTAATTTCATTTCATACTGCCTTTCCCCCAGAGCAGCATGAGAATAATAATATTTATTACCAGTGACCCCAAGCTCACAAGAGGCAACACACATTATCTTTTATATTTATGATAAACTCAACTGTCAAGGTTATGAGGACCAAGTTTTCTTGACTGTTGTCACAGTAAACCGACAGAATCATCTGCTATAGCATCTTAGACCAGTAGTAGAGTCAGCGTTAGTCAAACAGGATTTGGATTATTTTAGTAACACTGATTTAGAAAACATTTTCAAAGTACCTTATATTTTCCTCACACACTTCTATTATTTATCATTTGTATCTTTGACATATACAGATGTAGGTTTCATTGGTTGTTAGGGAGACTTACTTAGGCACACTTACTCTGGTATATTCTTGGTATTCTGCATTGACAAAATGTCCATGAGCAGGGCACCTTAACCCTTAACCTGTTTCAAAGATGGCATTGATAGTTTAGCAAAACAACAACATGTCCATGTGGCAGCTTGAACTTCAATGACTTGTAATGATCATAAATAAAAAATCATACATGTAAGTAGGTCAATCAGGCTGGACATTCATTTTAGCATGTATCATTAGTTAGACTATTGACCAGTTAAATCATATTTTAGCTGGGAGCAGCATCATTATTTAAAGCACTGACTGTGACTGCAAAGGGTCACACAGTATTTCCCATTAGTGTGCTATCACAGGTTTGGGAGAGAATAGTTAGGTGTAAAAAGGTTTCAGGGGAAACCTAACATACAGAAGTGACCTCTTTCTGAGACAGAGTTTTACAGCCCAAAGCACTAGGCATTTTCCACTTGCGAACCTAATGCAATACTACTTTGGAGTTCTAATATTTTCTTTCTCTCCTTAACTCTCTGCGAGCGCTCCAGGGCTGATG
Source organism: Myripristis jacobus (assembly GCA_900302555.1). Lineage (NCBI taxonomy): Eukaryota > Metazoa > Chordata > Actinopteri > Holocentriformes > Holocentridae > Myripristis > Myripristis jacobus. The sequence continues at coordinate 2,946 of OMLB01020833.1, forward strand.
CAACTTATTCCTCTTTCCTAAACTCTTTCAGCCCATTCTCACCTAACTCTCAAAGGGGTCATGACTGCTGCTTTATTGACGTTTCTTTGTTAAATACAGCTAAAAGCTGCCCAGATAAAGTGGCAATGGTGTTACCATACCATAAATATTTTCTTAAGGCTGCTGCTGACCCCTAATCTATTCAGGATTTTATCACCTTTAGATCTATATTTTGAGGCCCTTTGGGTTGATGTCTCTCTTGTAATTGAGCCGTTCAGCCGTTAGTTATTACTGGGCCTCCCTTTATTGCTCTCATAAAGCACCATAGCATTAAAAGCAGCTTAAACTCATTATCACTTCTTTTTCATGCCATTTTCAATGCTTTTAATGTAAATGCCAGTAACAGTATATTCGTCTTTGCTTTAAGCTGATGTCACTGAAAGCAGACCAGGGTCAAACAGCTTTGCACACAATTTTTCGCATTCATGTGAACACCATATGCATGGGTTTCACTGTGCCATGGCCATGAGAAGTTGTGCAGTTGAAAATTATAGATAAACTATGGAGTTATATTAAGTTGTTCTGTTTTTCAGTCTTTGACTTAAAATTGTCTCCATCACAACCCAGGCAGACATCTAATTTAGCATAAATTTATCCAGGAAGCTCTTTTAAGAATAAATTATTGTGTGTAACAGCAGCCTGGAAAATGCAAAATGTGGATAATGAGGATACAAGACAACAGAACACAGAGATATGACACAAGATCAAAAGGACACTAAAATGAATAAGCTAATTAACAAGTAAGTGAGAAACATCATCCGGTTTGCCTGTTAGTGCCTAAAGTCTGGTAGCTCGCTGTATCAAGGTCATGGATTCGCTATTGGTATTTTTGCAAACTTTACTTTATGGCACCATCTTGAAGATATTTTGGTGGACAAACTAAAGAATGAGATATAAATAAATAAAAACACATACACGCAAGCTCAAACCAAATACAATATTTTCCATATACAGGGGCTGCAATAAATATGAGGCTGGTTAGAGCAGTAGACATATCTATGGGTTCCAGAGGGCGGTAGGAGCAAGTACTGTCAGGACAGAGAAAAATTAATGAAACTCATAAAAAGCAGCACATTGAGGTCTGTTAGTGTTGCTATCGATCTGTAAAATAATTGCAAATATGCTGGAGAGTGTCTGTAACAGAGACCTTAGGCAGAGGGAGGTCCAGGTTCAGAATCAATTGGGAAGCAGTCTACTAGCTTGTGCCAACAAACAGGGATGGAAATCAGGACATGAATGTAGTTCTAACACACTAATGTGTTTATAATGTTTCACAATGCCACGGATATCCACATGATCCTGTTTAAAGTGTTTCATAACCTTCATTTATAAACATAAATTGAACTTAAAGGGCAGACTGTTTCTGGTTAAGTCAAGTTAACTTACAAAGCCTTTCACCACAAAAGCCAAAACTGAGCTCGGACCTTAGTAAGAACAGGAAAAAAATCCCAAGAAAATCTAATTAGGGATAAAATTGAGAAAGCATTGCCTGGCGGGGTTAATGAGGCTCCCTCACTAGAACAGCTGAGCTCACAATAACGTGGATAATATTGACAATCACAATAACTTTACAGTGGAAACCGCTTATAGTGACCATGTCTGTCCAGGCTGAATTGATCACTATAAAACAGATTATTAGAACTTTTTTTCCCTTGATTTCTCTTGGCGATGACTATCTAACTGACTTTTGTATATCTATTATAACTAATGAATCAGACAACATCATTATTTACTGAATTTTACAGTACAGCTCAGCTGTTTGAAATGCTTTCCAAATAAGTTACTGCATAATTCAAATATAAAAACAGAAAATACACTGTTAAACTCCCAAAGCCTTGAGTATAGTTTTTTCTTGTTCTCCTCTGTATCTATTTCATTTTGTTCCACATTAGACCCACACTGTGGAAGTGCGTGACCCCGCCTGCCTGCTGACTGCAGCACAGAGCCCGGCCCTTCATATTGTCAGTGTGGACCCAAATGCACAAGGCACTCGGATGAGCACGACAGAAGAGCAGAATCTTTTTTTCAAAAGTGAAGGCAGCTAACACAGGAGCTCAGGAATGCAGGGAGGTGAGACATCACACTAGCTGTGTTTACATAGAGCCTAATATTCCACTAATAATCAGAGTAATAGTTCAGTCAGAATAATAATGTAACATGTAACCACCTCAAAGCAGAGGAGACTGGCCTGATCAGAGGGAATTTTCAATCGGGTTGAAAAGGGGAGTGTAAACCTTTGATAATCTGTTCAATGGAAAAATATTAGCCCCATGACCACACTTAATCTGATCATTTATCTGGTTGAAATAGATCTATTCTTTCTTAACATTTGCTCCATGTGGAGGGAATATTATGTGACATGACATGAGTTTCCGGGAAGGACAGAAACACGGCAGCAGCAGAACACAGCTAGCTGATACTGGCTGTGGCTGATACAACTTTTTGCTGTAAAGATTATCTCTTAAAAGGATTGTTGAACGCCTCCATTGTTGAAAGGCTGAAAACCACAAGTTGGAACAACCATCAACCAAATGGAAATGTTGGCTGGCTGCTTATTACAAGGCTAAAAGTCAAAAGTGGTTTCTGTCACAGCCATGTTTCAGCTTTACAGTCTTATGGATGAGCTGATGGGAGCACAAGTACTGATCTGACAACCTGAGAACAGGACTTAAATACACCAGAGACTAATGACTGGACGGGACACGCCTGCAGACGGGACCGAGCACAAGACTGGAGGGAGCAGTTGATTGGCTGAGAAGCCAACGAGGACAGGCAGCACCAGGGCAGGGCTAACAAGGGGCAGATCCAGAGCAGGTGTGCAGGTGAACACAAGCTGACAAGACTGTGTTCTGTGCACAGAAACCAAAATACCAAAACACAAGGGAAAAAAACAAGTGTGACACATATGTTGGACTTTTTACATACTCAGAGCCTTCTGGGATCAGACTGAGAATTATAAACTCTAACACTTGCTGGTACCTTAGCTGATGTGCTGATTGTGTCTGGGGCAGTGAGCAGTTTTGATTTGAATTTTTTCATGTAACCTGGTTTCTGCTGGGGACCGGCATTTATTTGTCAAAACGTGTAGCCATACCCAAACATAAGAAAATTATTTAAACAGCATTTGTACAATAATAATTCTGTCCCAAGCTTTTTCATCCATACCAGGGTGTCTGTAAGTCCTTAAAAAGCCTTAAAATGTCTTAAATTCAGTTTTGTAAATATTTAGCCTTAAAAGTCATCAGTCTTATTTGAATTCATGAGGTCTTAATTTCCACAAACACATCAGCAAATTTTATTTATCCATCTTTTAATCTCTCTTTGGTCCTCTGCATAAAATTCCACATTTCTGATGCCGAACCTGTTGGGAAAATGCCTTTTGTAGATTAATTTTACATTTACTGTCACATACTACATTTACAGGCACACAACCAAAATATTGACTTCAATATCTGTAGTGAGAAATCCATAAAAATCCCTGGAGTGTATTTTGTGAAAAAATAAATAAATAAATGAATAAAAATTAGTCCTGGCTAGATGTATTCCAGCAGCAGGCAGATTGTATCTAAGCTAAAGGAGTGCATTAGAAACATGAAGTCAATAACCAGCCATATTCCCACCTAAATCTGACCTCAGCACATGACCCAGTATACACTACTTAACTTGAGACTTATTTGCAATGCTCATATGAGCAACAGAAAGAAGATTTTTCCAAAAATCTGTCGCAAATTTGTAATTTGCACTGTGTGTTTACAAACAGCCTTTTTCTCTGCTCTGCTCAAAGCATGTCTCTACTTGTCTAACTTCCACAATAGTCAGGGTTAGGGTTAAAGGAGACAGTGTTCTCAAAAATAAAACTTTCTTGTAATGTCTGCCAATATTGCTACCACAGTAAACTAATTAAGAGATTAATTATTATAGGTTAATTAATTTATCAATTAAAATACAACGTGTTGAATTAATTTGATGTTTTAATGACACAATTAATTACAAGCCCTTTTAAAACAATTAAAAATGAATTAATTAAACAAATAATTAAATGAGTAAATGCAATAATTTCACTACACAATTCTTCTCCCCCTCAAAAAAAACAAAAAACATAGAACAAAGAGTCTTCTATCTTGTTTGTTAATTGCTAGTGGTAAACTTTATAAACTTTTTTCTTTTTTTTTTTTTTAGCAGTGCTATTTCATAGAAACACATATGCTACTTCATACAGGGAATCAGAGCTTGTGTTTTTGCTCCATACTTGTACCAGGGAAATATTGGTTATCCTATATCAGCATACTGATGATCAGAGTTAGTGTTAGTATTGTTGTTATTATTGTTGTTTGCCTTTGCTACATTAATTTCCCTTCCGCTGCAGTGGATTTACCTAAGGGTATATAATCCAGGTCACATTCCTAACGCCACCAGATTAAGCGAGCATGACAGCTGTGTTACTGGTTTTCCCAGTATATTTCAAACTGTGGGTGGCTTGAAGTTGGTTTATCTGTCTTTTGAAAATGAAGACAAAGTGCAACAGGGTCAAAAGGGTGGAGGATGAATTTAAGTGCAAGGTTATCCTAACGTTAAGATGTCACCAAAAAAAAAACCTGTGAGGTAAACTATACAAAGTCAGAGTGGTGGTTGGTTTAGGAACGGACAGTAGTGTGGACTGTCGGTAGCAAACAGACAACAGAACTGAGCAGGCGTGTTCGACGACATCGCTGACGTGTCACTCCGAATATCCAGCCGTCCATTCCCGTGGTGTGCCACCCCCAGCCCCTGCAGACCCTGAGGGGCAGCTCAGTGTGGGGCAGTCTACCCTGTCTGTCTCGTGCCCATGCACAGCACACTTAGCCACGCAACGGTCAAAGCATCAGAGAACAGCTAGGGCGACTGCACAATTTGTCCGATTTGGGGAGAATTTTGAGGGTTACACACCATTCGCGACATCACGTGTTGTGATGCCCCGTCCACATGACTGCGCGTCTTGGCCAATGAGTTGCCAGCGTGGCATCTTAGCTGACTGATAGGGGACTGGGGATGTAATATTTCAACTCCATTTTTCTAATCTTTTGTTAAGAGCGAAAGTGGGTGTCATCAGTTGGGAGCTGTGACGAGGTAAATACTTTCTAAATAATTGCAAATGGTGTTAGAAATGACTGTATGTCTCCATTGTAAGGTTTTGATGTTCAGATTGTAAATATCTTATTCCAGGGCCCTGCTGTCAGACGAACATTTGTATGGAGTTGCTGTTTCACATTATGCATTATGAAAAAAAATGGATGAGAGTTTGAGATTGTATAACATTTCCAATGAGTAGCCAATTGATTGAATGAGATGGGAGCTGACTTCCAGATAACCCCATTATTGACTAATATGCCATGGCTCTGTTGAATCTGTTGTTTTGGGCATTCTGAGTGAACGTATTATTATAATCACACTGCGTCATGATGCAATTGGAACAGATGTATTTTACTACCTTACTGCTGTGACTCATTAATTGTGTCTCTGGGAGAGGCAAGGTACCATTTTATGTCCCTTTAATCTTGTTTACTCATGATTAAATGAAGTCAATTTTCCTTAATGACCAACTTAAATACACACACTCTATCTCTCAACATGGCTATATATTATTATGTGTCAGAGCTGAGAGGATTATCTATGGGAGTTGGTACCACCCCAGATAAATTTGGATTTTTGTGTTGATAGGAATAGTTTTTAACTTTGACTGCACGCTGGTGACACAAATCATATGCACTGTTGATGACCTCTGTGCTCCCTAACTCTATCTGGAATAATTGTTATTGATTGTTCCTTTTCTTGTGTTCAAAGATCGGGCATTGCTATTTTGTTATTCATGAAAATCACTACTAATTCACAAAATAAGTTGCATTGCCAGGTCACAGATTGCAGGCTGCCCAAATAATTGGTGCTGCAGATGTGTGTATGGGCGTGTATGTGTGTTTGGGTGCACACAAGCACTCCTAATATGCTGCAGAATGACAGACACTTTCTTTAAATTGATAGTCTTGCATCGTCTCAGACCAGCTATCTACTATTCGATGTCATATGAACATGATGCATCATCTGAAAATGAAGCATTTTTATGGATATGGAGACAGGGGGTTCACATATGTGCATCGTCATCTGATTGCACCGTTCATCAACAGCTTTCTGTTTGGTTAATGTCGGAGAACAGCATGTGTGCAATTAGCATTGTTATTTCCATGTCCACTATGGTCAGGGTGAAGAATAGGAGAAATTGTCAGTTAATATGGCTTGTTAGTAAGCGCACCCAACGAGCTACGTTAGCCCTCTCAGCTAATGCTAAGCGGCAGGGGAACAATGCAAGGGGCCGTCAGCTTGTGATTATAATTTATGCTGAAATCTCAACCAGGCCGACTGATTAGAGATGACAGGTTTACAGCCTGCCATTGGGCCAAGTGGGAGGGACTGGGGGAATAAGAGACACATGCTTGCAGACACAAAGTGCGGCAACAAAGGGATCTTCAGCATCAGTGCATATCTGTGTTTGACCCTCCCTTTGTGCTCCCCTTTTAATTAGTTTTTCTCAGTGTTGCAAAGCTGTGGGTTACGAGGCTGTTTGGGGCAGAAGGACCATTCTGAAATCTGGAAAATGTGAAGTGCTCTGCTACACAGAGAAGGTGCTTACAAGCCAGCTAGCAAGTGTTGTTAAACCACGAGAGATCTCTGCTCGAGGTCACGATCTCAAAGAGCTTGAGGTTAAGCACAAGCAAATGTGCTTGGTCCTCTAATACACTGGCAGAGTGCTTGGCGAGCTGCACCAGAGGAAACAGCAGGGGAAAATGCTTGCTGAAATATTTTTGGTGTTATTCCCAGCTTAAAGTTAGAATAGTGCCATGTACATTAGAGACTATTTCAACTCTTACTGTATGTCACCACTTCAGCTTCCAAGGGTGTGAGACATGAGTGTCACGTATGTTCCCCTCTCATGACTTTTCTTATTGAAAAGTTTGAGTTGGTTCAAACTCTTCTTGCATCAGATTTACAGTCTTACACATGCAATAAAAAAAGGCCTGACAGATCAGAAAGGCCTCTTCTTGTGTGTCATTCATTCATTCATTCATTCATTCATTCATTCATTCATTCATTTTCCAAACTGCTTATCCTCATAAGGGTCAGGGGGGGGGTGCTGGAGCCTATCCCAGAACTCATCCTGGACAAGTGGCCAGTCCATCACAGGGCATCTTGTGTGTCATATTTATAAAGAAAGTTTCATTGTTTCACTGGTGGCAGGCTATATTGTAATTGAGTCTTAGTCACTCAGTTTCATTTATCAGCATGAGCAGGAGAGTGGAGACAAACACGATTGATTTAGTGTGGTGGAGAATTCACTGACTAAAATGTCATCAGTGTATCATCTCAGGAGTTGGCAAGCTTTCACCGAGATGGCTCAGCCGGACTTTGTGACCACTCAATGCATAACTTCATTGATTTCTGTGAGATCACATTTGTGACTGACAGTGGTAATGCCATTATCATACTCAGTGTATTGATGCTAAATATGGATCAGGGGAGATGCTGAACAGCCTATCCAGCTAATGTAGATGCACTTATCTGTGGTTACTGTTCCTCTTTTTATTTCAACTTTTTTTCTCTCACTAAGATCTGTTATGATACGGCATCTGTGGCTGCATTTATCATTATTTCCAATTTTTCCCATCTATTTCATATATACACACTGTATCAGTGTGAGTCTGGCCACAGAGAAATGCAATCTGTCTCATAGGATTCAACCTCAAGTAGAATCTACCTTGCATCCAGGCATCATGATGACATGTTAATTGAAATAATAGGTGTAGCTGAAGCTGTTGTGGCCTTTGCCACTGTTAAAACCCATGTTTTAACAATGCAATGTCCAGTGAAACAGATAAACATCAGATTGTGCTATCAGTGGCGCTATCAATATGGAGACATGTTTGTTCTGATTGTTCAAGCATTTCAACTGTTCTAGCAAATCACTGTAGAACAGCGAAAAGTGTGGCACAAATTAAATTGGGTTATTTCTATGCAACAGGCATATAATCAGCAATGGCATGTCACCCTAATTTATGTCAATGAGTTTTTCTCTCCTTTTATGCAAGGCACTTGAGCAGCACTGTGTACATTAAGATTTGCTTGGTTTGCTGGCTTTTGTCAGTCCAGTTTTCCCTCACACCTTCCTGTCACATCACTGATTAAGCCTCATGTTGCTGCTGTTGTAGCTTCATCAAATGTCAAAAGATAATTGCTTCCCTAAAGCATTATTTGTCCTTGGAGACATCAGGAATGCTAAATTAAACGTCCTTTGCTGAATCATAATTGTCAGCATTGACGTCTATCATTTGTATAAAAGCGAGGATATTTTAATTAACATCAAATAAATCTTACTTAAAGATGGCAGGTATTCACAGTAACTCAGTCAAGATGGTCTTTCATGACAGCTAGGTGTAAATAACTGTTTCAAAAAAATAAATAAAACTTAAAAAAAAAAAAAAAAAAAAACTTCACAACCA
>OMLB01020835.1:0-17704 GCA_900302555.1 Myripristis jacobus
GGCCACCCGGTCAGGTCTGCCGGATCTGGTTGATTATTATTATCAGTTGATTATTGATTGTGCAATGCCGCGATTCGCAGTTAATCGCGCTGCGTGCATTAAACAATTTTGCGGAAGCAGGAGGACGGCATGATTTCCGTCGTATCCACATTCGCGTGCTGCGTGCGTGACCGTGCATGTGCTCGTGCATGAGCGCCCGTACCGTACTGGAGCACACCCCCTCCAACCGTGCCAGAGTAATTTTAAGTTGATTTAATTAAACAGTCCAACGTTACTTTGGTGGTCTGTGGATTAATTTTTATCATGTGGATTGAAGTTTGCGTAGCCCATATAAATGCTCGGGAAATCTGTTGTTCAAATGAAATTAACCTGATCCATCGGAGCGTTTTATGTAAATATCCTCCATTAAGATATTAATGGTATCACCCGTGTGCAACGAATTTTCTCTTTTTAATAATCCTATGTCTGTTCTGTTGTAGGATATTAATGCAACAACCAGCAGTTATACAGCGTTAGTAAGAGGTGTAGGCTATTAATTCAGGCATAGGACTGTGTGCAGTGCTATTGTTAAGGTGTGCATATGAAGTGGTTCAGACTACCCATTAAAATGCATAGAAATGTAGGAAATTGAATCGTGATGCTTAAAAATTTTCCACCTGCACCCCCCTGACATCAGTGCATTAGCCACTTTAGCCACTTTCACTTGCTTCATTAGCCACCAAAACTACTTGGTTAAGGTTAGGAAAAGGTTATGGTTAAAGTTAAGAAAAGGATTGTTGCCCTTCCTGAACACAGAACATGCGCTGTGCAGTTGAGGTCTGTCATCTACCACGCACATCGCTGTAATGCTTGACAGTCAACATCTGGCCATTCACAGCTCAGAGCCGAGCACCAGTGCAGGTGAAGAGATGGAAATGAAAAGACAATTTGAATCCACATCAGTTTATTTATTTATTTCAGGTGGTAGCTACATTTTTAAGGAATACATCTTTTGCTGAAATAGTTTGTTAATTGAAAACGTATTTTGTGAAACAGATTATCTATTTAAGATTTATTTATTTATTTTAGGTTAGGTTAAGTATCTGGCTGCTAGGTTTTTAGGTTGAAGTGTTTCAAGGAAAACATCTGTTGTTGAAACTTTTTTTTTATTATTTCAGATTTTGTTTGTTTTTGTTAAATGGATTTTGTACTTGTACACTTACTTGGTGGGAGCGGATGCCAGAGGGGCCTCATCACAAAATTTGCTTAGGGCCCCAGCTAGGCCAGGGGCCCCTCTGCTTCATCAGAATGGCTAAGGTCAGGAAAAGATTTTGGTAAACGTTCAAACGAGGCTCTCACCTGACAGGGAATTCAAACCCCAGTCTCCAGAAGCTAAGTCCTGTTGAGTGTGCCGTGCACCACCCACCCCCCTCCTAATGTGCTGTTTTTCGCTTTATACCACGAAACATGAAAACATGACATTTCAACATATCCTTGGATTGCATGAATGTAAAATGCCAACATTTTTCCTGGCGACTGGGCTGCATGTTGTTGTAGAATGAAATGGAGAAAGCCTGGCATAAAGTGGTGATAACTGTAAGGCAACATGTTCCAGTCACAGAGTGAGCCAACACAGAAATGAATTAATGAAAAACTGTGTGTTTACTGTACTGAATTTAGCAACTTTACAACTAGCCAATTAGTAAGGAGTGCACGTGCCAAAGAGCCCAGGTGAAATGTGTGAGTACATTGTCCCGTCTTTCTGCAATACACTGCACATATATAATACAGAAGTGCTAGGGAAAGAAATTGGAGCCATAGGCGGTTGCAACATCAAGTGCAAGCTGAGGGGGGACGCAGGGCAGAGGGTCATGTCAAGTGTTTGTTGGAGAGTTTTACTTTCACACCAAGAGGCACTGAGTGACTGTTGTAAGTGAAGAGGGAAGGTCACGTCCACCGCTGGAGAGCCTGGAGGCAGGAGAGTCAGGACCGGATGCAGCAATGAGCCAGGCAGTCACAAGAAAGAGAGAACTGAGCACCTGGTTGTAGATAAGCTCCAACTTGAACGATGTAGGTCATTGCAGAAGCAGAGAGTAGGATATAGATAAGAAAAAGACAAAAGACTCATCATGTATTAAATTAGAGAGACTTCATGCAGTTTTGATACATTTGCTCAGTTTCACCAAGTGTTATTACACTGAGCGGAGTGATGGTGTTTGTTGGTGAAGAAAGCATGTGGTAAATAGTGATGGAAATACATACATTTTGTCTACCATCAAGTCCTAGAAACATCTCTGCTTTTGCTCTCACACATAAAGCCACTCTTATGCTTGTATGGACATTAGTAGGTGCATTCATGTTTGGATGAGAGCATAAGGCCAACATAAACTCACAACAAAAAGCGCCTGGAAATTGCATACCAATTTTAGAAATGCACATATTTTTCTGATAGCTGTTCTCTGCTGCAGCTCTTTGTCCAGCAAGTCTATTTGCCTCATCCCCACAGATGGAAACCTAATTTTCCTTCTATTTCTTCCTCAACATTTCAAACGTTTATATAAAATTTACTTCACACTTGAACAGAAAAATATCTATAAAGCATACTTAAGATATTTGTACTGGACATGCTGAAGACAATACAGTCACAGCATTCAAGTGTCACATGAGCCACCATTTGCAATTTCTTTTTAAATGCAACAATAAAAGGAAAGTCTGTGGTGTGTTTTCCTTAAATCCATGAACACACACCACAGAAGTTCTAAATACCCAAATACCACAGGGCGTCTCTTTCATGTTCCCCTAATCCAACCAGTTATCTAGTGTGTGTTCTCTTAATCGAGCTGGTCATCTGGTGTGTGTTCCCCAAATCTCCGGCTGTTGGCGGAGTTGTCATTTTCCCGTCCAGCGCCCATGTTGTGTGTCCATCTGAGCGTCCATGGGTGTGCTGATCTTAAAATGAGGTGTGATCAGGTGCATTGCTATCTTAATGCAGCAGAAGGTCATTGCATGATTATCAAGACAGTAATGTGCGCCTATATAGGTGAGTGAGAACACACATACACTCGCTCCACACACAGGGACGCCTGCACAGATACACACACACAGGTACACACAGGCCTGCTTCACCTCAGGGAGCGTCGATGGAGTCCTGCTGTCACTTTGTGCACAAGCAGATCTATTTCCTCTGCAGAGAAGCCTTCCTTCTTACCTGATAAACCCACCATTATAATAGCAATCCACCAAAGTGCGAGTGCACCTGGACCTGGCTTTTAAAGGGAATGGGTGTTGGCACTCTGATTGGTATATTGCATGTTACGCCCAAAACACACCCATGATAAATTAAAATACAACCCTTTTGAACCAGGCGCCTGGTGCAGTGAGAGTTTTTCTGCTGTTGAAATAGCAGAAGTGGACATGGACACACCCTAAAGCACTTGCACCGTGCTCTTAGATTGCTAAAATAGCTCCTAATGTGTCACAGTGTGTCTCGGTGACTCAAGACAAAGTGACTCTGCGGAAACCTGTTGTCCAGGTGTGTGATATCAGGGGTGTTCAGAGTGTGTTGAGCCACGTCACGCGTCCCCAGCGTCAGACAGAGCTGTTTTAAGGACACCGATGACAGAGATAGAGAGAGCAGCTGGAAGTGAGCAGGGATAAGAGCCGGTGGCTTAACAGCAGCCTTGATCTTTTCTTTCTGTGCTGTTGGGCAGCAACTGTGAGGGAAATAATTCACCTCAAATTGGTCCTTCACCAGTCCGTCCCCAGTGAGGGGCAATCACAACAAGAAAAATTCTATAGTAATAGGGTACATGGGCATAGTAGGTCACTCAATCCCCCTGTGTCTTTCTCTATCCATCCTCCATTCTTTATAGCTTCCCCTCTCTCTCTCTCTCAACCTCACTTTCTTCCCTGTTGCGAAATCATTATTATTAGTCCCATCATTATTGTTGCCAAAATCAGTGAATACTGAGCTAATGTTTACAGTACTTTACTGTCGCAAACTCTGATCGATTGATCTTTCCTGTCGATATTATTTTCTGACTTTGTTCCTTCTGGCACAGATAGAAAAAACGATGAGTGCAGAGCATAACATTTCCCACACACTACCGTCCCCAGGTTCTGTCTGTGCCTATAGATTGCATATAGTAGATTAATGCAATATCACATAATGGAGTTGCACACAATACTACGCAAAGGCAATCCCCCCTAAAGTGCTGTCGCTGCATATATTTCAGCCGATACAGATCAAAGTCGCTTACTTTCTCATCTGTTAGAAGGTACAGCTCCATATGCTTCCACCAATCGCATGCTTGTGTTTCCATCATAAACCATTTAGTGCCAACACAAAGAGGAAGAGTTGCATCTTACAGTCGTTTTCAGTGAGAGTCCATTTGTTACAATGTGTGCTCTAACCTGTGTAATAATGCCAGACAGGTGTCACAGAGGGTCTGTGTGGCTGGAAAGGAGCGAGCCTCTGCCCATTGTCCGACACGTTCAGTGTTAACTGGGAATACTGTGCGCAGGTGTACGTGCACAGACCATATGTGGTTTCCAGTAAGTGCTGCATTGTCCGAGACAGTTTACCTCATCAATAATGTAGCTTACTGGGTTAGCAAAGGATAGAGAGGAGTGGAGAGAAGAGGAGAGGTAAAATGAGTTCACAGCATGTAAAAGTATAAATAGCTGTTGGTAAACACTTTGGGTAATAGTGGATATACTCTCTATTGTTGCGTTGCTCGCTCAGTGCGAGCTGGCAGCCCGAGGTTGGGTTCATTTAAACTTGTTTGAATCATATTAAAGTGTCTTTTCAGTTGTCATGCACTGTTGCTTTTTTAGCATCTCAAGCCAGTGGAAACAGAGGCGTCATGACAGCATGTAAATTCAGTCTGGAGCGATATAGTGTATTTTTCCAGGATTTATTCAACTATTAAGCTGTCTGTAGATTTGAATGGCTATATTTACTCCACTCTCAGAAAATAAAGCCCATAATTGTTACCTTTAGGGATACAACAGCTTGTCACTGGGGCCTCTGAGGTGCAGCTTTTATACCCTTGACACCAGGTACTTATTTGTCCCCTTGTGGCGCGTTCAATCTTGTTCCTGTATTATAACTACAATACTGACTGGAGAATTGTATTATCTATTTTTCATGTCCACAAATCTGCAAAAGTTACTTCACTTCAAGGCTACACAACTTGTGCCTTAAATTAATATTTACCTAATTTATTTATTTATTTAGGTGTTTATTAGTGTATTTATTTATTCATTCATTGTGTTTGGCCTAACAAACGCTGTCCCCTGATATTTTACCATAACATTTAGAGGAAACTGTACATGCAGTATATGTACATTTTTGGCTCTGAAAATGGCTCACATAACTACCTTGAGGTCCAATAATTAGTCCTATAGGGAGGACATTTGTATAGATGGTACCTTGGGGCACAATAATGGACTGCTATTGCACCATCAATCACTATATGTGACTTAGCTCCAAGTTAGACTCAAACTGACCACCTCAGGCCAGCCACCAAAGATATTTTAAAAGATATTTTAAAAGTGCATCTGAATCATAATAGACAGGATGTCAATCAGATAATATAACTTTTTAAATCTCGTCAGGTGTAATTAACAACCAAAATAAATATATATATCAAGTAATTTTGACCATATAATCTATCCTAAGCATTCACCCAAGTCAGAACCCATTTTTCTGGCTTATTACACATAAAAGACATGTTTATATTACAGCTGAACTATTTAACTCTTTAAGCGAAACAATGTTGTGCAATTTTGACAAATGTCAAATGCCTTTTAATGTACTTTCCTGGTCTATGCAAGTATGCCTCAAGTCAGTCCGTCTTTTCTAACGTGACAAATGAACTCTGTACAAATATGCACTGTTTCCTGGTGAGGGTGTTTGCCTCAGCCCTTTTCAGTCAGTCCAGTAACAGCAGAGTCATTTCTGCACCGTGTCCACAAAGGTGTGTTTCAGTTCCCCTCTCACCCTCCCCTAATTTTTTTCCTGAAAGCATCTAAAGAACAAAGCCAATCAAATAATGCGCCAGCTCAATTTATAATTATTAAATTATTTACTGGAACTCTTGATAAAAGAGGAATAATGTTACAGTTTTTAAATTGTTATAGTACTTCATCGAGCATTTATTACTTGTTACTGTGTGTGTAAGTGTGTGTGTGCACATGTGCGCTTGCATGTGCGTGTCTGTTTGTCCAGGCGTGTGACTCCATCTGCTCTACAACGTGAGAAAAAAAGTAAATTACACATACATAGACATCTGTAAGGCTTTTAAACAAAGAAGATTTTGGATTTCAGGAAGAGTCCAGGTTCATCTTCTTCTTATTACATCCATATCATCTTCCTATTCCATCTTGCTTGATTAGACTAATGCCTTTTTCCACATTTATCTCCTTTTTCACTACATCACATGGCTAGAAGAGCCTCATCAGTTTGCAGCGGGAAACCAGTTTGACCGTGTGCATCACTGCACTGTGGCATCAGACTTCTTGACAACCTGGTTAACAGTAGCAACTGAACTAATTGTACGTGTTACATACATGTTTTTGGTTTGGAGAAAACCGAATGTGAAAGCACAGAGATGTTTCCCTGTCACACTGATCCCTTTAATATCAGAGTAAACCAGGCATCGCAAAGGCAGGGTAAACTGATATATATTGTTTTTCTTTAAAATGGTTTTATTGTCATCATTGGGTGCAGAAATCATGAAATTGTGAGAGTCTAAAGTCTTTTCCATGCCGAGAGTTTGGTTAGTTTGGTTTTGCTGGGGATTAAAAAGTTGCTTTTACACATAAGAGTGGGGATGATCCAATCAGAGCCTCCACCACAGGCCATGTTTCATGCGCTCTTACTTTATTATTACTTTCAGATTTCACACTCTCACTTGTCACAAAAGTGAATGCATACATCCACTTGTGGAGATGATGCAGTTGACTAGTTTCAGTCAAAGTGAATCTCACCTGTGCAGCAGGAGGAGCCATACCTCATCTAGTGATTTCAAACCTGCACGTAAAATCTTTGGTTTCCCCGGGGCCCGTTCAGTCTGCAAACACTGTGCACCGTTTTGCTGCAGCTTCCGGGTTGAATGACATTTTTCCTCGCTCCGGTGTGAAATGGTGTGCAATGGGCTTTGAGGTACGTTGTCTCTTGTTTTGTGGTGTGTCAGAGGTGTAACCAAATTACCTGTTAATATTAAAATCGCAGTGCGCACAGTGAATCTAACTACGCTTGCATAACACAATAGGGTGTTCAGCGCACCTCTGTTTCCATTTCAATGAACGTTTTGTTACGTTTTTTCGGGGCTGAACGCAGTCCTGGTAAAATGGGAGTAACAGCTAATGGCAGACAGGTGACACAACCAGTTCAGGCCCCGATTAACCTGCTTCACATTTGCGACTCTTTGTGACTGGTGAGATAATCATACATCACTTTCTTTTCCAGGACAGGTTTTGAAGATGACTGAGGTCATGAAGTTAGTGGAGGGGCCCTTTTCGTATTATCTGGGTGATAAAAGATTCATTAAGTGGGTGATCAAAAGGCATCTTCAAACAACAGTAATGAGGCTCTTAGTTGAGCCCAGCTGCTGGCACATTGAAAATCCTCCCCCATGCGCTCATGTTCTCCTAAGATGGGCACTAAAGCAGCGATACAGGATCTCGTTACGCTGCTGTGTCAGCATGCCATGTAGGAGAAGACCTCCAGTGGCTGACTGATTCCTATCCACCAATCATAAACATTATAGCTTCCTGGCTTATCACTGGAGTGGGCATTTCCTCCGGGAAAGCCTCTGCTTCATCTCAGGGTTCACACATAAAACTGAAAACTAAAGTACAAAAAGGCGCTAGTATGTTTTCAAAGCTTAAAACGATGGTACAGGACTGGTGGACAACCAAAATGTTTTCAAAATGGGGACTAGCCATTGAGCTACAAAGAAGTAGGTCCAAGTAATTTTGATAAACTGTAACAGTAATGTAGCATCACCTGCATCTGATTGATTTAACCCTTATTGTTGTGTTAAAGCAGTTAAACAGCTCAGCTTGTCTCAACGCATTATATGGGCAGTGAATGGATTTGAACCAAGACTGAGCTTGTAATTAGTGGTTTTAGTGGTAGGTAGAAGTCTCTCATACACACACACGTACACATACACACACACACACACACACACACACACACTTATGCGTAAAGTGGTGATCTATGTTGCCGGTGCTCTGTAATTAAAGACGTGGCTGAGTGCAGGGTTTTGTCAGCTGAACTCTAAAGCACAGCTGCTGTGTTGCAGCTCTGTCCCAGGACCTCGCTGCTTACACCCACTGCTGCTCTGAGCATGGCAGATATTCCCTGCAGCATATGGCCTGTGGGCACGATGCGCTCTGCTGGCAGTTATGATCTGGCCTGTATGTGAATATGGATCACTGCAAGGATTCAGATTTCCCCCCCAAATTTTATTCTTGTCAAGGTGGAAAAGCCTCTGAAACAGTGTTTAGACAAAGGGACGTTAACGCTGTGCATTGAAACCCAGGCAAACAAATGTGTTTTCCTAACCATAATGTACATACTACACTCCTATGGGATCCAAGACAAAGGTTTGCCTAGCTTTGCTTGTTTGCGGTGTTTGATTTTGATTTCTTGACTTGAAAATAAAGGGATTTGATTGTGTCACTTTGCACAACAGAAAACAGCATAAAAATAAATACTATATATATATAAATCTACATGTGTATATCTGTATCTATCTACTGTATATATAAAGCCTTTTGCCATAAAGCCTTTTCCTTTTCTGCTGCCTATAATGCTCAGCTTTTCTTTTTGTCACAGTAATAGAGGTGTTCATTCACTTCTATGTTTGGCTTTGAGCTCATAGTTAGTGCTGCTGTTGGACTGGACAGCATTTTACTGAGAGCTGTTTCCAATATTCTGTCCCCCTCGTTTTATATAAATCGGGAGGACAAAAAATTAGAAACATCTCTCAATATAATGTAGTCCAGTACAAGACCTCTGCAAGCTACAACCTCAGTAATAAACACAGAATTACATTTACACACTCGCCACAATGTCAAAACAAACTGAACATTATAAACTTTGTTAAAAGGTAGAATTTATGTCAGAGCTGCTGACCTGAACTGTATTAGACTGGACAGGTGGAGCTGATAAAGTGGACACTGAGTGTGTATTATGTATAGATAGATAGATAGATAGATGGATAGATAGATAGATAGATAGATAGATAGATAGATAGATAGATAGATAGATAGATAGATATTTCTTCATTTTAATCATGCTTACTTTTTACTTACTTTTTATTATTATTCACCTATTTCTTCTTTCACTCAAAAATAAATAAATAAATAAATCAATAAATAAATACCAAAGTGAGCACCTCTTTGCCTTATTTCCTGCCACCAAGAGCAAAATTACATCCACTTTGCTCCATTTGCCTGCTTCCTTCAGATGTGTATGCATTTGAACCACCTTTAAATTTTGCCTTATAGTGGCATGTAGCAAGAAAGCTTCCTGGCTCAAATGGCCTAAAACAAAATAAAAAAGAAACTGAAGGCTGACAATTTACAACAATGAAAGAGTTTCTTTTCTAAAAAGTAAAGCTTATCGTATCATAGGCCATAGTTGTTTTTTTTGTTTTGTTTTTTTCCAGTGGAAGGTGTGACTTCAGCAATCAGACATCAGAAAATACTCTGATGCATGTACAAATCAGACCTGGCCTGTTGTTGGTAACACATAACAACACTGTCAGAGAAAAGGTGTATAGCTCCAAAATACACGATCACACCTTCCAGCGAAACAGGACAGGAGTTCACAACTAGTGCAAACAAGTCCCAAACACAGAACAACACATTTACTCTTGTCTCTCTCACTAACAGATCAGGAAAACTTTGCTCATGTTGTGATTTGACAGTCAGTGGGAGATGCATCCATCACCAACACCCAAGACACAAGGACACAGCCTGCAGCTGCACTGACCTGCAGCCTCAGTTTTGCTTTGGTGCAAATCCATTTGTACTTCATAATGATTTTTTGCTTGAATAAATGCCACACACACCCACTGATGTGTCAGCTTGAGGCCTGGGAGGCAGACTTTTAATGAGCTTTGTAGAGAAAGCAGAACCAATCATGAAGGAATTATGACTGAACAGGTGCACATTAGGACAAGGGAAAATGTAAATAGATGTAAACAATTAGTATCAGCCTGACCAGGCGTGGTTGTTTCTCAGTGAGAGCCAGGCTCTGAGTTGGTGAGTTATTTTATGTGCAACTCTTTGCAAAGCTCAGTGCTTATTACCACTGTTTAGGTGGCACAGAGCCCAAAGAGACACACATGAGGGAATCCAGTGTGAGGAGCGACACCTTGGAAATATTTGGATTTAGTAGAGGTTTCCAAAGATACCAAATGTGTTCCTCTGAATTCTAGGGAAATCTTTAGAAAAGATGAATAAAATGTGGACATTTTCCATTTGATATAATGCTGCAGCCATAAAACTATTCTATCTTGGTTTTGCATATTTCGCTCATTATTTCTGTGATGGATGGACATTGTCATATGGATATGACAATGTACTATAATATGGAAAAAAATGTTTTTTCTATGATGAAATTTATGTTAAAATTACAGTTTAAGCAGCTACACAATGCATGAATAAAATAATAATTCTCACCACTTTGGTGTTAACAGGTGGAGTTTTTACGGTCAGCATACTGTAGCTTCATCCACTGCAGTCATGTATACACCCCACAACCAAGCACCTACAAGGCACAGAAAAGAAGAAGAAGAAGAAGAAGAAGAAGAAGAAGAAGAAGAAGAAGAAGAAGAAGAAGAAGAAGAAGAAGAAGAAGAAGAAGCTCAAAATTTCAAAACTATCTCGTAAATGAGACAGGAGACTACATTTATTCTCATTGGCATTATTTGTTTCCAGCTCTGTGACTGGTCAAGAAATGTGTCCATGAGTGCCTATGACCACCGTGCACAAACTTCATAACTCCCACAGTATTCATTAATTCACTTCATTCAGTAGAATGAAACAATCCCTTAGCAACAGGGAGACCTTTTTCTTAATCAAATTAAAAACCAAAGTGTGTACCTGTGTTTAATGTTTAATACCACTAGAAAATTGTTATGCTCTGCATGTTCATTTTCCCTGGTCAAAATTTTCCATAGCGGTCTGTTGAGAGTATCTTTAACCATGGTAACCTGACTCCATAATCTAGACAAATGAAATCACATTTTATTACTTGAAAAATGTGCCATGTTCCAGCTTTAATAGCAGAAAGGATAGTTTATTCACATCCTGTGTACTGGTAAATATAAATATGCAGTACCTGTTTTTTTCAGTGTGTTTTAGGCTGCCATAGTGTGATAGTGTATAATGGTCCACTTCTGTTGTCTGAGGACAGTTTCTGTTGTCTTTGCTGATTTGCCTTTAGTTTATGCTGACATTACACAGCAGCCATGCAGGGACTAGTGGACAAAGTTCAAAACCCTCAGGTATTTCACTGAATGTTTGACAGTGAGTTATGAGTAGCAAATTTTGTGAAAATTTCAAAGTAAAAACATTTTTCCAAGCAGTGTGTCCCTTAAGAATTCAGGAGAAGGTATTTTGAACTGCAAACACAGAAAAGTCTCTGTGTGTCTCTGTGTTTAAATGCATGAATTTAATGCATGAAGTTTGTTTTTGCAAGTCACACCTCAGGAATATCATAATATAATATAGTAGTAGGAGTGTTTACACCACATTGATATCTGGATATTGGGACAGAGGGTGCAGGCATACCTTGACGTATGTTTTTGTATATGGCTGGTTTAGTCACTCTATCACATTATGTCATCTTCCTTTGTTGAGGTCGGTAAAGTCATGTCAGCTGCGTGCTTATCAGCGACACCCCTGTTATCTCCAGGTTTCAAAGCCTTACTGAAGTGCCTGTCTGGGAGGTTCTGCAGCCGGGAGCTGATAGGAATCATGGGGCCATCGGGGGCTGGGAAGTCCACCCTGATGAACATCCTGGCTGGATACAGGTGAGATGCACTTTGAAGTCAGTTATGTCTGAACTCTATTCGGATCAGTTCACTTAGGATGTTTGCACACCTACCTTGTTTGGTCCCAATAAATCAAACTTTGGTGCGTTTCACAAGCAGTTGCACTTGGGTCGGACCAAAGCAACCGGACCAAGACCCCGCTGAGGAGGTGGTCTCTCTCACCACAGTTACAAATGAACTCTGGGTGTGTGATCTGAGATTCAACCCAACTATGAGCCAACATGTCAGTGAACTTTTTCACTCTTATTTTTTTCCAACTAAGAAAGATTGCAAAGCTCAGACCCGTTGTGCCTCAAGCAGAGATGGAAATGTTAGTTCATGGTTTTCTATCGTCCTCACATTGTTGACTACTGTAACTCCCTTTCCACCTGCCACAGCAAAACGGCTCTGCATCATTTCCAAGAGGTCCAAAAACACTGCAGCTAAACTTTTGACCGGGTCCTCCAATAGATTGCATGAGACTCTGATCCTGATCGTTCTCCACTGGCTCTTCATCACATTCAGAATCCAATTCAAAGTTCATGTGACTTGTAGAGCTCTGCATAGCCAGGCACCTGCCTACATCAGAGATGTGCTGCAGTCCTGTGTCACCAGCAGGTCTCTGAGCTCCTCTGATCAGGGCTCCTTCATCCAGACTTAAGACCAAAGGAGGCCGAGCTTTTGAGGCTGTGGCTCCTAAACTCTGAGACTCTCTCCCCCTGGATCTGATCTAAGATCCCAGGACGCTGTGGGTGCTCTTAGAGAGCAGCTTATTTCTGCAGCTTTATTTCTGTTTTTTCACTCTGTATTTATTATATATTTATGTCTGTCAATATGTTTCTGCTTATTGCCTTTGTGAAGCATGTCTTCTCTTAAAAGGTGCTATATACAGGCAGCAGCATGTGTTTGGGGCTGAGGTGGCTTTCGTAGCTCAGGTGTGCATTATGAGTTTGTAATTAATAACAGAAGAAGTAACTCATATCAGTGGTTAGTAGCCAGCAGTTAGCAGCACAGGAACAAAATGAAGCGAGCAGTTGACATGGAACAGCAAGGAATACAGTGCCCACATGACTTTACTGATACAATTTGGTTTGTTTGAATTCTTTGCCGTGTGAAATCCAATCAAACCAAATGAACAGAGCCACAAAGTATCATCTGATTCGAACCACAGCAAACAGACTACAGGTGTGAAAACTTTGTGCAGAATGAAAACAGAGAAATGACTGTCCAGGTGGGATGGGGTTCATGCAGCTCTCACAGGAAATTGCAGTCAAACTGTGCACGCAGGATATTGCCACAGTGTTTAGTAGTATAATATCCTGTAAGAGTATTAGTGTTGTGCTTGTGTCCTACAACCATAAGATTAACTAAAGCTACTTTTTCTAGTATTTGTCATGTGTGCGGCCGAGCCAATTCATCTGATTGTGTGTGTGTGTGTGTGTGTGTGTACCGCTCCACAGGGAAACAGGGATGAAGGGTCAGATCCTGGTGAATGGGAAGCCCAGGGACCTGAGGACCTTCAGGAAAATGTCCTGCTACATCATGCAGGACGACATGCTGCTGCCACACCTCACCGTGCGGGAGGCCATGATGGTGAAGCCAAGCTGACACGTTCATGACACTTTCAGTCGAGAGTAAACTCCAATCAGACAGTGCAGGAAATGCTTGGAAGGCAGGGGGGAAAATCACAATAGGCACCGAGTTTCCAGGCGGTGCATTTAAAAAAAAAAAAATCATTGCCAAGTTTTGACCCCAAATGCTGCATATCCAAATAAGTGAAACAGCTCATTTGTTTGTTTGTTTTCTGGCATCTTTGCACTATCTTCTCAGAAAAAGTAGAGCAGCAGTATATAAACAGTCTGATGAGCCAGTGAGGAGGGAGTTGAGTGCCATGGTGCTGCAAGAATGGGCTTGTTACCAGGGGAAGACTGCCACCTATTGCTGATAATGTGCAGGTGCTGAATATGTGGTTCATTACATGAAGATGATGTGTATTTTCTCACTGCTTCAGGTTTCAGCCAACTTGAAGCTGAGTGAAACTATGGATGTGAAGAAAGAACTGGTGAGCTGAACATATAACATCTAATGCTTTCAACATAACCTAAAAAAAAAAAAAAAAAAAAAAAATCTGAATCATATCATGCCTGCTGCTTTTTGGGTCTGTGCATGTATTCCTCTTTTTTCACACTCGCTCTTACTCAGTATTTTTCTGTCTGAATGGTTTTGAATTATTTAAATTTTTTACAGTTGGATTAAAGGGCTGGTGATAAAGAGCTATTTTTTGTTTTGTGTGTGAATTAAAGTATATTAACCAATGAGTGCTTGATCACTTTTCAAAACTCACTCAATGCTTTTATCTGGACTGAAAAATCCTCCCATCACACATGTACACACACACACACACATTTTCAGCTGCTCAGTGAAGGCTAAAAAGGTGATACATTATCTTTTCACTAGATGTTACTATTGGATCTCCACTCTATTTAACTTGCATACTTTCTCTTAATAAGAAAATTTGACTTTGTTGTGTCAACTAGATGTCACACATTCTCTGTAGTTTGTGTGTTTATTCATTTATTTTCCATAGTAATTTCATTATTTATGTAATATGGAATGCAATGGCTTTTTAACAATAGATTTTCTGTTAAACCTCTCTGTCTAGGTGAATGAGATCTTGACTGCCTTAGGGCTCCATGAATGCGCTCACACTCGCACCAGCTCGCTGTCGGGCGGACAGTGCAAACGGCTGGCCATCGCCCTCGAGCTGGTCAACAACCCTCCAGTAATGTTCTTTGACGAGCCCACCAGGTGAGGCAGATGCTAATGCAGATAAGCAAACGTTGTGGTTTAAATATGACCTTTTTTATGCCAAAAACGTGTTCATTATTCGAGTAGTAAGACTGAACCCTGTTTTTCAAGATTGTTTTTATCAAGTTGAAAAGCCTCTGAAACATCATTTGCACTATGGGACAATAGATCTCTTCACTGAAAATCATGGCAGTACTAGTACGATTACTGCTAACTAAGGTCTCAGCTGATAGTATCTCATCCAAAATATTATGCAGAGTGTCAATACGCCATATGTTATGATGCGTGGACCAACCATAGAGCTATGAACATTTGCCTTAACAGTGCATTTTCAGGTTAGTTTCATCATTTTATCATATCCATTTACCTAACATTTATTTAGTTATCCAAACTTTTGTGTATCTAGGTTTAATTAGCTTATGCAGTGAGGGTTGATAAATTAAAATGGAAGAAGCCTGAATTAAAAAAAAAAAAAGAAAAAAAAAAAGCAGTTTCTCATGAAAGTCAAAAGTCGAAGTCCAATGTGGAAGAGGTGAGTGGTCTCACTGGAAAAGCTGCAGAATCTGCATTTGTATAACGAGTCTGGTTTCAGTTACACTTTTGGTATTGCAAACATGCCCTTTACACCTGAACTTTTTTATGTTTAATTGGTTGCTCTGGGATTTTATTGATTTCTGAAATGTGAACACTGTTAGTGGGGAAACAAGCCTGGATTTCACTGGTGCCCTGCTGGTGTGGTGTATGATGGTGGAAGGCAGGTTGTGGAAGAAGGGGGTATGTACCTTTGCTTGAGGATGGTACAAGAGCAAATGTTATAAGGTTACCAATTCTGACAGGATTCCTCTTTGCGGGAGCGTGAATGTATAATTTTGTGTTTTCAATACATACTGTGACTGACTGGGACATGGGCTTACAAAAAAGGGTTCATTCTCTGTGAAGCAGTGGTCCACACAGCAAATTTCATGGCAATCCATCCACTATATTTAAAAGTGTATTGAACTGAGTCAGATGTTTGGCTTGATGGTGGTGCTAGAAAGGTCATGAGATCACCACAGTTTACAAGGTGCATGCTCAGGGTAGCATGAATGTGCTCATCAAATATGATGCCAATCCACCCAACAGCATTGTGGTCTAGTGGTGATGCTATGGGAAGGGTCGTGATGACGTCAATATTGAAATAACCTTTTAGATGCTTATCTCCCCATTAGATTATAAGATCAAATTTAACACTTTTTCCAAAGGATGGTGCTACGGGAAAGGTCATAGGACGACCACAGTCAAGAGAAATCTTCTTCTGGGGAGTATGAATGCACTCACCAAATATCATGCCAATCAGCTAACATGATTTCATGAAAGCTTGTTTACAAGTTGAAATTTTGGCCTGAGGGTGGACCTAGCAGAAATGGCATGGGGTCATCAAAATAAACAGGGTGCATGCTCTAAGTGTCATGAATGTGGTCACTGAATTTCATGAACATCTTCTACATTTTGAAATATCAAATCTGACATTTTGACTTGAGCTTGGCACTCAAGGAAAAGTCATGAGGTCACCAAAATGTACAGGCTTCATCCTCTGGGGAGCATAAATGTGCTCACCACATTTTAAGGAAGTCAGCTTAGTCAGATTCACTAACTGAACCGTTGATAATAGTAACATATTCATGCATACTGGAGTGAAATCTGATGAATATGTTGCATTAGAATCAATTCATGTCAAGGTCTTCCATTAGACAGCGATTAGACAATAGACATTTTATCAGTAAAACTGCACTATAGCCGTCAAGGTGAATGACACTGACCGACATATATCAGAGTTTTAATATAAGGACAATATCAGCCATACAGTATATTTGCAAACCAACTGGTTTAACCTCACTCATAGATCAGGTAGGTCTTGTTGGTCTTGTTGGAGTGGAACACAGGCACATCTCTCTGTCATCTCCTCTACCAAATTATCTGAAAGTAGCTGATCTTTTTTCATCCCTTCTTTCTCCTTCGTCTATACGTCCCTGTGCAGTGGCTTGGACAGTTCGTCATGCTACCAGGTTGTCTCCCTAATGCGTTCCCTGGCACTGGGGGGGCGAACCATCATCTGTACCATTCACCAACCCAGCGCCAAGCTCTTTGAGATGTTTGACAAGGTACATACCTGCCCCTGTTCCCTGCTTACTGCCTGTTAACTGATAAAATGAATGCATAGATGGATGGAAGTTTAAATTTCATTTTTAAAGGAAAGAAAACATTCACTTTGGGTGTGCTGAATTGTTCTGTGCTTGCTAACCTATCTGACTAATCCTGTCCTTCCACAGCTCTACATTCTGAGCCAGGGTCAGTGTATCTACAAAGGCACAGTCCCTTACCTCATTCCCTACCTGAAAACTCTGGGCCTTTACTGTCCTACGTACCACAACCCTGCAGACTTTAGTATGTTCACTTAAAATCTGTTCTTGTGCTTCTCACATTGTATACACTGTGTAAGGTGTGAGTTACAGTACTTAAAGTGATAGTACAGATTCTTACCCATATAGTGGTTATTGTTGGTCTGTGTGAGTGTAATACATCCACCAAGTTTGGATGGACAACAGCACACATTTCTTTCGGTTTCACTTTTAGCACTCTTTTCAGCCAGCCAGGTCTGTCTCTACTTCATTCATTTTTGAGTAATACACTTGTGGTGAAGTGCTCGTTCTTGTGACAGGAATCAACTTAATGAACCAGTTTTGGTGGATGTATTACACTCGTATAGAGAAGCAAATACCACTACATGGGTAAGAATCCAAACTATGAGTTTAGGGCAGTGTTTTTGAAGTCTAATTCAGTCTAATTACATTTAGTTACTGTCAGCTGAGGATGATCTT
>OMLB01020835.1:17724-28731 GCA_900302555.1 Myripristis jacobus
GGAGAAGTACTTTTGCGATGGAGCTCTTGTTCTTGTGACAGGAAAGGAGTTAACAGACCAAACTTGGTGGATGTATTACACTCGTATAGAGAAGCAAATACCACTACATGGGTAAGAATCCAAACTATGAGTTTAGGGCAGTGTTTTTGAAGTCTAATTCAGTCTAATTACATTTAGTTACTGTCAGCTGAGGATGATCTTACACATTTCTAACACCTAATCACCTCTCTCTTTCTCTTTGGTTTTGGCCCTGCTTCAGTCATTGAGGTGGCATCAGGGGAATATGGAGACTTGAATCCAGTGTTGTTTGAGGCAGTGCAAGGTGGACTGTGTGCCTTAGAGGAGAAGAAGAACCAGTGTGATCAGAAAGGCCCTTCAGTCTGTGCAACAAAGTGCCCTGTGGTTGGTACTGGATGATGTCATGGTGTACGACAGCATGTGTCTTGAGAAACAGGACAAGATGATACTCTAGACATATTTGTTTTTGATCGGAATTTCTTTGCTTGATTTCCCCAGGACTCTGGACACATAGAGAGCCATACTTTCGCCACAAGCACACTGACACAGTTCTGTATCCTCTTCAAGAGAACATTCATAACCATATGTCGAGACCAGGTGGGCTATACGGCTAATAGATATTCAGTGGTTCCAAACACATGTAAAATTAGTATGCATACCAAAATAGCTTACTGGTTACTATAAACTAAATAGAACAGTTTTACCTTAGTGTGGACCAATCTGTGACCGGGTACTTACATCTGAAGGAGGAATCTTCTACTGTCTGTCCATTCCCAGGTGCTGACCCACCTCAGACTGATGTCCCACATCTCCATAGGCGTGTTAATAGGCTTGCTCTATCTGAACATTGGCAATGATGCCAGCAAGGTCTTCAACAACACTGGATTCCTCTTCTTCTCCATGCTCTTCCTCATGTTTGGAGCTCTCATGCCTACTGTCCTGACCTGTGAGTATGATTAAACTATAAAAGCAACAGGTGGAAAAGAAAAAAAATCTCACAATTTATCTTCTACTCAGTGTGCACCCAGAATCAACTTGGTTTAAGCCAGTTCTATTATAAATTTGTAATGACATGACATAGTATATATAAGATGTGATCACTTTTCAATGAAAGCTGAGAGAATAGTCAGTAGCTGGCTTTCCACTGTCATGCCAAACATGGGTGTGCTAGTGTGTTCCAAGGCCAGTTGCATTTCCATTGTCACTTCCGGTCTTTGACGGTTCCTCAGTGGGGCTGTCGGTGCCAGTTTCCAGGTGCTAATGGCCCACCAAATACCCATGAGCCAGACAGGGCTAACTGCGGTCTGAGGCAGAGTTAAGGATCATAAGTGGGGAGATGGTGCAGCTGATAAGTACACATGCTAGTGCAGCAGCTCGCTTTTGTTGCAGAAAAATAATGGAGTAAAGAAAAACAGCAGTCCTGGTCAAACGAGGACATTAGGGCTCTGCTCACTATCTTGGCAGAGGATAATGTCCAACGTCACATTGACAGTGTTTGCCAAAATGAGTACGATATGCAATATATAGTGAGAGAGCTGGCAGCGGTGAGGATCCAACACACAACAGGACCAGTCTGCAAAAAAGTGAAAAAAAAAGAGGTCTTAGTAGAATGCAGTTAAAGCAAACAACACACAAATAGGCATCCAAAGGGGAAAAAAAAAAAACGTTCCATTCTTCAGTAGATAGTTGGTGCTGGGTATGGAGCCTTGACCACTTGCTTCTTATTTCCCACTCACATACATTTACACTGACATGGCGTGTGATGGGTGGGTTATAGGGCAAGACTGCTGGAAATGCAAATGCTTTCTGTTTTCATGGATTGAGGCCACGGTTCACTAGCATGGCCTGGCTCAAAGATAGCCCCAGCTCGCAGTGGCAGGGAAAGCCGGCTTGTGTTATGTTGAATCCAGTCAAATAGGACATGACGTCAGGTTGTATTTCCACAGCATATTTCATGTGCTGAGATTAGACTCATTGCAGCTGATGTATCTGATAAGACATCTTTATTTACCATCTGTTAGTTCCTATGGAGATGACCGTGTTCCTGAGGGAACATCTGAACTACTGGTACAGCCTGAAGGCCTACTACCTAGCCAAGACCATGGCTGACATTCCATTCCAGGTGAGCTGATGGTTTGTGAATGTTTGGAGTGAGGTCAATGAATATTCGTCTGCTGACACACTAATGGCAAAAAACAAACAAACAAACATGTAGCCCAAAAGATTGCACATTGCCGTTGTTATGCAGTGCTTGATTCCTGTCACCACTACTGAGAACTGGGTCTGAGAGGTAACTAATTCTTTCCAGGGCTGGAAAGCCTCCTACACTTGTTAAGGTGTTGGCCGCAGCAAGACCATTTTTTTGCTTCCAGAAATGACTGACAATCAAACTTTGTATAATGATTTTAGCAAACAAACGCATGGAACATTGTCTGGTTCTGCATGCATTCTACTTTGTTGTTTTGTCCCGACCTTATAAAGTGAATTTCCCTCTGGACAGTAACTGGTTTTGAATCATATCATGTAATCATACTATGTTATATTGTGTTTTATCATGTCCTTTTGTGTATATATCATACAATTGTATTTGTATATATTGTATATATCGCAATTGTATTAGATCATGTTGTGTGACAAAGATACTCTAATAAATAATGATATTATCATCTGCCTTAAAGGAACAGTTCACTCCAAAATAAGAATTCTATCAGTATGTATCTTTCCTTGAGTCAAAACTACACCATAATTCATTTTACCACCATAAACACAGTGAACGCAGCCTAGTTATTTCACTAAGAGTGTAAAATGATATCCCATTCCTCTAAACAGTTCTAGAGCATAATGAAAGTATTTTGTAGCCAAACAGTAGCCCTGCAAGAATGGCATAAGTTTATATTTAGCACCCTATATTCTATGTTTTGCTCACTGACAGCAGTTCCTTTTGAAAGCATGAATGGCTGTGTACTTTCACCCTACTGCAATCTACAGAAAGACTAATTGAATATGAAATTTTATGGTAATTTTATGCCATTTTGGACCTCAAATCAGCTTCAATTATCCATGAACAGACGGAGCTGATACAACAGGAGCAAATATGCCTTGTATTTAGTTGTGCATTTCGTTTAGTAGACAGTGACATGATTTTCGTTTTGTGGTGAACTCCTCCTTTAATAAGTAAGTCTAGTAAAGGTGTTGTTTCTTTCAGGTGCTCTGCCCTATCATGTACTGCAGTATAGTGTACTGGATGACAGAGCAGCCTCCTGAGGCCAGCCGCTACTTGCTCTTCATAGCCCTGTCCACCTGTACTGCCCTGGTCGCCCAGTCGCTCGGCCTGCTCGTTGGGGCTGCCTCCACCTCGCTGCAGGTACTGGACATATGGGACTTTTTGCATTCCTTTGCAAATATTTTACCTTCTTTCCATTGTACAAACCTGCCATGTTTCTATTCATTCTTTAACTTAATGCTCACTAGTTCATGTCATACATATAAGACCCAATATTTTCTCTGCATCTGTCCACAGGTAGCTACGTTTGTCGGGCCTGTCACTGCTATCCCGGTACTCCTCTTCTCTGGATTCTTCGTCAACTTTGACACCATCCCTAAATACCTGCAGTGGAGCTCTTATGTGTCTTATGTCAGGTGTGTACTGCTCATGTACTCATGAACAACAACACAGGACAAAAATGAGACAAAAACTAAACAAAAATGAACATTTGTTGAGAGAAATTATGCCAAAATATCATGACAGTTTCATCAACAAATAAAAAAAGAGACTAAAGTGTGAGAAAGAAAACAGCTCCTGACCTCAGGTTAGAAAGGAACAAACACTGGGCAAACTTTACTTTGAACATCAAGCAAAATATCATAACAAAAGCTATATGCAAAATACAAGAAGTTAGAATGATGAATGTACATCATTCTATGTATTATGATCACTAACAAATAATTAAATAAGGAATTTATGGAGAAAAAATGTAATTCATTTAGAAAATTAGACTGACTTTTCATTGACTGAAACCGCTGTTCTTCTGTTGACAAAAACTAGATTAAAACTTAAATAATTTGAATGACTAAAATGTTACTAGAACTAAAATGCTTTTAAGTCAAAAGACTACAACTACCTCAAAATGTGGAGTCAAAATTAACACTTACTGACGTACAGTAAAGGCCTGATCTATTCTATTCCTATTGTCAGTCTGTCTTAACCACTCAAACATTAGCTTTAGCCACTTTAGTGAGCTTGGGTTTGCTGCTTGGTTAATGTTACAAAATGAGTTCTTCAGGATGGTTAAGGTTAGGGAATGATAGTGGTTAAGGTTAGAAAAATTAATGTAATGTTCACTAACATCATTACGGCAAAAAACTGTTGCTTGAGTCAGGACTCGCTCCCTGGTGTCCGGAGTGAAGGTACGTGTGATTGCCCCATCCATCACTCCATCCATCTCCTTCCACAACCAGCTTCATTGGTATTTATTCTGTGTCACAGCACGTCTGACCCCAGGGTCCCATTGGACTGGTTAAGACAGACTGATAAGAATAGATGGTAACAGCTTCTGACACACTAGAACAGGGGAGTCGAACCCTGTGCCTTGGAGGGCCAAGAGTCTGCAGGTTTTCAATCAGTGAAATCACCTTGTGGGGTGTTTAGTTGGAATGAAAACCTGCAGCCTCGAGGCCCTCCATGGCACAAGGCTCAACCTACTAACCCAAACCCGTGGGGGATGGTGTGATGATATGTCAATGGTGTGATGAACCAGGTGCTTTGTTTTACCAACCTTTGACTCTATAGAAGAGAATATCAGACCAACAGAAGTCACATATCTGAATCCATGAATAACAAATATGACCAAAATATATGGTGTCATTCTGTCTGTCATTAATTTGTCCAGGTATGGCTTTGAAGGGGTGATCCTGTCCATTTATGGGATGAACCGTTCAGAGCTGGAGTGTCCGGGGAAGGTGTGCAAATTCCAGCAGCCTGAGGAAGTTCTCCAGTTGCTGGATGTGGAAGATGCCAAGCTCTACATGGATTTCATTGTCCTGGGCATTTTCTTCATCCTCCTACGACTGGCCACCTATCTTGTCCTCCGCTACAAGGTCAAGTCTGAGCGATAGGTTTTTGCTTGGCTTGGCTCCCAAAACTCAAGGCCCTCCCTAACTTCATTCCTGGTCTCTGTTCTGTGCACAGAAAACAACCTCTCATGCGGGAACTGGTTCAGTTTCATTTTATACATTGCTGCTTAGAGAGCAGAATCTAAACTCTGATCTGCTCCACTGCCAAGGACCACAGAGGGCGGTGAATGATGGTGATGAGCAGTGAAGAGCCATCTCATGAACCCACATATACCTGTTTTACCTCAGACATCTGGATTTCAAATGATGCGTCCTGCACACAAAGGCAGACCAGCAGTGAGGAGGGCACCACAGGCAAAGAGACTTGGCCACGTTCAGTAGCAGATACTGCACATTTCACAACACTGGAAGATAGAAATGCTTTGAAAACAGGGCAGATGTGATATGGTTCTCCAATTCCAGAGTGGGCGTGCATGTTTCGATATTGCACGCCAACCGCTCCAATCTGAACGGTGGCTCACGTAATAACTCTGGACCCAGGGACTGACCCTGTGAGAGAAGCAAATACAAGCAGAGAATGTTTACAACGTCTTTATTAGCCAAGAAAAAACCTGAGGACAAACTGTTGCACTGGAGAAAGTGTGTTGTGTTGTGCCTGAAAGACTGAAAGTGAATGACCATACTTCTATGATAACCATGGGATCATATACACTGGATGAAAGCTGTTTCTTTGACCTGGTTGTCACTTTGTTCAGTGTTTGCATTGCATCATGACTGAGCTAGGGCAACAATTAAGAGCTTAAAAGCATTTATTTGCTGTTTATGAAAATCAAATCTTTCTTGTAGCTAGATTTTTTTTAACAAGGTGATACTTGTAAAGTAAGCCTTTTCTTGATTACACCCCTAGAAATTATGTATTTTTTCTACTTCCATGATCAAATCCTAAATCCTCTGAAAAATGTAAGTTGAAATACACATCTTATAATCGTAATAATTTTATACTGTCTTTACACCCTGTATTATCTGTGGTATTGTATGCATATGTCAGTATATCAGTCTATTTAATGCAACATAGATTTATTATTGTATCATCATGCTTTTTGCGTCCAAACCATGTCCAGCACTGCCATAAAAAGACACTTTATGATTATATGTATGTTATTATTCAAAGATAATGTATTCAAGCATTACAGCAACAGGACATTTGTTCAACACAACATGTTCATTCAGTCAGGTTTGTCGCTAACCAAAGTCGTGTGCTTTGTTTCAACTACAGGTAATAATTTTATGCATCTGGACTGCTAACAGGGATACTCAGCTCTTGCACAACAACCAAAGAGAATTAAGTGTAACTGGAAGTATGTTTTTCATTTCATTTTCATTTTCAAAGTCTACCTGAATAATTTATCTGCAATATCATGACCATGTATGTTCATTGATTCTCTGTTGAAACCTGTGATATGGCGATCTCACAGCCAAACGTTTGCTGTGCAGCGATGCACGTGTGGTATTCCAATAAAGACTTACGATGTTACTGAACTCATGAAAGATTGTCATAGTTTTATCAGCATATTATGGTTAAACGTAAACTCCGTAGATTGTGTAATACACACCCCTTAAAAATATCTAGTTCATGGTGACTTGAAGTGAATATATTGTATAATCTATAAAATTTGTGATTATAGATAGTTTCCTTGTAATTTGCTGGTGCCATCTGGAGAGCTGGGCAATCTGGGGACATTTCTGGGAATACAGGCAGGGAAAATGCATCAAATTGGGGGTCTGGCCACTACATTTAAAAAAACCCACAACTGTTAATCATCTATTAGGCCTATAATTTGTGTCAAATAAATTTTATTATATGGGTTGTACTGTGAATGTTTCTTAGCTCCTCCTTCACCCAACAGATCAACTGAGACCTCCCATTCACTGTTAAGATCAATCCCCTACTGTCAGAAATCCGGCTGAGTCCTTGTCCATTTGTGTTGGACTTTGGCAAGGCTGTCCCTTGCCTCCAGTTCTGTTTTTGATTTTCATGGACAGGATTTCAAGGTGCAGTCAGGGCGTCCAGTTTGGTGTCCACAGGATTGCGTCCCTGCTCTTTGCAGATGATGTGGCTTTGCTGGCCTCATTAAGCTGTGATCTTCAGCACAAACTGGGGCAGTTTACAGGAGTGTCAGAAATCCAACTGAGTCATGTTTCCATTTGACCAAACAGTAACTGAAATTTGTACCTGTATTTCTGTGTTGTTTGAAATACCAAATAATATTACAATTTTTGGTGGGACATGGTGGTAGTGTATTGCCACTGCTTCACCAAAAATTTTTACCAGCAGCTGCACTGATGTCTAGATAGATCGATATACACTCAGTGGCCACTTTATTTATTTATTGTTACCCTGGAAACGGGCCCCCAGATGCCTAAACACAGGTGTTATTAATGGCATTAATTAAGATTCTGAGTCTTTCCAGTAAGCCAGAATGCACAATACTAGACTCCTGCCTCCTTTAATGACACCTGTGTTTACCCTGCTGCTTCATGGCTGTCTCATGGTTTCATGGCAAAATGGCTGCTGTGAAAAGGGTCTATTGTTGCAAATCAAATCAATCAAATCAAATCAAGCTGTATTGTCATTAAGCTGCACATACAGCAGTAGTGCACACAAAATGAGACAGTGTTTCTCACTTGGGATCCATAAACATGATCACACAAGAGGGAGATCATCAGGCATCAAACCAAGAAGAGGAAGAAGAAGGAGAAGAAGAAGAAGAAGAAGAAGAAGAAGAAGAAGAAGAAGAAGGTTAAATACTGCTGCTTCATGTATTACTGGATTATGGCAAGTGCAGTTATATGTTCACGGAGTGTGTAATTTGTTATGTACTTGTACTTATTTTTAAAAATGTTATCATCAATCTGCTTTTATGTGCCATTTTTGCACCTGATGAACGTACTCGTGTAACAGGTCAGTATGACAGCGCATTGTCTATTGGTGCATAATATAAGGTTGAAGATGAAGGACCATTTTTGTAGTTACTGCATGTTTTCATTTTATTACTGTTCATATTGTAGGACTGGCTTCTCAAAGTGCAACTTCTATGCAATTACTGGCCAGTTTTCAATCTACAATTTTCCAAGGATGGTTGCCCTGTTTAATTCCAATTTTAAAAAAAAATTCATCCTAAATAAAAAGTTGCACAAGCAGACATTTTGGCTCACATTACATGGTGCAACTCAAACGCAACTTCAGTTCCTTGCAGGAAAATAGTTTGTTTTCCTGGCCAACTTGAGAGCCCTGATGAAGAGCAATGGCCGAAACACACTGACTGTTTTAATACACTATATGGACAAAAGTGGTGGGCTACATACACATGACTCCTGCAGGGGATTTTCTGACATCCCATTCTAAATCCATAGGCATTAATATGGAGTTGCCCCCCTTTGCAGCTAGAACAGCTACCACTCTTTCTACAAGATTTTTGAGTATGTCTGTGGGAATCTTTTGCTCATTTATCCAGAAGAGCATTTGTGAGGTCAGACACTGATGTTGGACCAGAGGGCCTGGCTCATAATCTCCATTCTAGTTGATCCCAAAGGTGTTGGATGGGGTTGAGGTCAGTTCCTCCACACCAAACTCAGCCAGCCATGCCTTTATGGAGCTGCTTTGTGCACTGGGCCACAGTCCTGCTGGGACAGAAAAAGACTGTGTTTGCAGCACAGCAACAGCGAATTGCAAGCAGCAGTTCCCTCTGTTTGTGAGATGTAGACCAACTGTGGTGAAATGTGAAGGATTTCATCTGCTTTCCCAATACAACTATCCCCCATAACCAAAATGCACACCTCCAACAACGTAAAACTTTATTTTATACACACTATAAATGGGAATTTGGAGGGTAAATCATGTTCAGATAGGCTAGGACTGGCTGTGAAATCAAGTGCTGCTGGGTTTCAGGGCATGCTGGAGTTGAGGGAACTGAAACTGCTGATTCTATAGCAAAGGTAATCCAAAAGAAAGCAGAAATAGATGTAAATATATCCTTGGGAAGAGTGGATCTTAGAGGAAAAATCAAGAAGTGTGCTGAAAGAGAGTGGGGGGGACTATGCAAAAAAGGAGATCAAAGGAAGGCACTATTTTTCTTTTCATCCTCCATATAACAAAAAACAGGTATTGTTCTGGTGCCCAAAGGGCTTCAGGAAAAATAAGCAGACTGGGTTAAACCAGAATTTGCGCCTTATAGGAATAAGTTTTGTCCTAGTAGCGTCCACACTGCTAGAAACGCAGAGGAAGGCGAAGAATAGCTGCACCTTTCCTTCTTAATTCTGCACCACTCTGTGCTTCTATAAGGATTTTATTTTGAAGGCTGTCGCCGGAAGTCTTGTTTGAATCTGACAAGCATGGAGGAGTTTCATAAGGACAGAGAGGAGGTTAGCTAACAGACACTCCGGCTCAGAGGAAAACAGAGGAGTTAGTGCGACTGTAAGTGTGTTTATACAGCTGTAGAGATTTATTTTGTGGTAGTTTGTAACCGACGTTAGCCGCGGTAGCTAACTCACAGCTAACAGGAGGCTAGTCAGTCGACATTAGCAGGTAACATGTTGTTTAGCTCTAACCACATATGGAAGCTCCAGCTAATAAACACCGATAGTTTTCATTGGTAATATTGATACAATTAGTCAGGGTCAGGGTACAATTAGTCAGGGTACAATTAAGCAGGGTAATAATACGCCACCAAGACAACCCAAGGCAGTGTTACAGCTACACCATACTGTTAAAATACGCTATTAACCTTAAATCTGAATTAACTAGAAACTACTAAGAATTTGTCAAGGGTGTTATAGCGGCACTTAATGTGTAAGTATGCAGCAGACTGCTAATACATGCTCACATTAATCGATTCAGTATCCTCGATAATCCTTCACTGAATTTATATTTAACAGTACGTTGTTGTTGAGTTGTTGGTGTCTGTTATGCCAAGAGCTTAGAATTAAAAATAGGACTTAATCCTTTAAATTACATTTTAAAAAAGTCTTTACACTGTCAGTTCGAGTAATTATACCTTAGAAAGTTATTGTAAATAATATTCTGCGGCTTTCTTCATGTTTTCCCCCTTTGTTTAATGTTGGTATTTTCTAATAAGTTTATTTTATTTGTTGTTTCACTTACTTTCGTTCATTTAATTTATGTAGGTTTGTAAGTTACCTCTGCCATGTGTTTGCATGTTGAATGTGTTTAGATGAGTTAACTTTGACAACATCTCAATAAAGAAAAAAAAATACGTCAGGTATGGTTTGGTCACAGAGGAATGAGTTTCAGAGATTTAGATTGAGTAATACATTAGTGATTACAAGCACTCACATAAAATAAAAACTGTATTTAAGGTGAATTTGTATTACATGAAAATACCATAATGTCTGCTTGTTATGTAGCCCAACCAAGATGCCACACATATCTGTCAAAATCACTCACTGACACTCATACTGACTGACAGGAATATTATGGACCAATAAGAGGTCTGTTTTCTTCCTGAAGACAAATAAACCTGAATGAGTTTATTCATGTTGTGTGTATGAACCTGATTCCAAGGTGTGGCAGCCACCATAGCTTGCCATACCTAATTGACACCTGGGGCACTAGGGTTGTATAAATTCAGTTTTTTGTATTTAAAAAAAAAAACTTCCAATAAACTGATCAAACTGTTAACTTTAATTTTTTACAGACAGTTGTAAAAAAGATTTGCTCCACCTCGGAGGGATGCCTTTAGCCGGAGCAGAGTTGGTCCAGACGCCGGTGCACCTCTATCGTTACCTCCTCAGATGCTGCAGGCTTCTGCCGAGCAATGCAATGAGGAAGCATTACCAGCACGCAATAAGACAGGTGAGGAGTTTTCTCAATTTAATTTTAATATTATCACTGGGAAA
>OMLB01020836.1:0-13599 GCA_900302555.1 Myripristis jacobus
CATCACTGAACTTTTCCCCTCTCCACAATCTGTCAATACACGATTTATATGTTTCATTAGCAAAATTCATTAACATTCTTAATTTTAACGACCAATAATAAATGTAATAATGATAATAATAATAATTACAATGGCGATGACAACAACAACAATAATAATAATAATAATAATAATAATAAAATAATAATAATAATAATAATAATAACAGTAATCCCAGGGAATTCATTTTAAGCACTTTATATTATATACTGTGCAGAGGTATGGGCAACTAAATCGTGAAAAAAAGAAAACAAAAGTATAGTGTATTGAATTTGACATCCATTTATATCCCAATTTAAACGCTAGAACTATAGGCTAATTCCTCATTGACAGTATTGTTTGATACAGCCCCTTTCACCGTTTATTTTTTTCCAATATATATATGTAATTATGTACAACGGGGAAGGTGCGGGAACAAACCACTTAAACATACAATTTACTCAACAAGTCCTTTAGATAACTGTAATTGCTTAGTTGAATATTCGACAACCTAATTTCAGTTGTCGATTCGCTGCCCTTGGGAAAGTCCTTTGAAGTGAAAGTGAAAAGGGGATTTCAGGAAAATAATTAATTTCTCCAAGCGCGATTAGAAACACTTCAGCCCTCCTCAACATTTAGGCGTATTTATGACAAATGCACAATATCAGAAAATTAAAGAAGACATTCTTTACCTTCCTGTCGCCTGCACTAGTTTGCAATGCCAGTGCCACCCATGGGGAAGGGAGGGAGGCAGACAGAAGACACTGATGAAGATGAAAGATGTGTGGAGAAGGAGTGTGGAGTGGCGCTGACAGATCTAAGATGTTTTGATTGGCAATTAAGTAAATTAAAAATTGCTAAATATAGGGACGCGAAAGAGAGACAAAGAGAGAAAAGGATGATTAGTCATCTAATTATAAACGTTTTACGTAAGAGGGACCACACGCTTTTCACGTCCAGCATATCTAATATACGGGCTCATATTGGGCTGTCTGTGTTAAATGCAAGTTGACACCCTGCTTTGACGATATGCACCTGTCGATTACACAAACTTTCACCAAAATTGTCATACTCAACCTGTTCCTCATAAACAGGCCCATGTGCTGCCATCCCCAGTTATTTGAGGTGCGACGGCAGTTAGAGACGTTAATGACTTCTGTTAGACAAAACCACTGTCTTTTTGTGCCATAGGCCTACTTAGTGATAATAACCAAGCTAATCATTATGAAAAAAATATGATTCAGAGTGTGAAACTAATGAGTGTAGTCACTGAGACGACTGCTCAGCGTTAAACCACTCTAGTATCACAGATGGAGATTTATAATATGGGATGCGGTTCCCCCTGGATCTCAGGGTGGGATTAAACGAGCGCTCGGTCGTCTGCGTGTCCAACCCCAATGCGCATGCGTCAGCGGCACTTTCACTACCTGCCACACAATCCTGTATTTCACATGGGGCAACCGGGAGTTGTCATCCACTTGCGTAAATGCTGTTGCTGAGTGGTGGTTAACAGTCTCAGGCGACAGGAGAAAAACAAGACCGCCTTTTTCTCTGCTCTTTGCTAAAGGCATATCACTGATGGATGCCATCATGAATCAGAAAACATAAGTTCTGCTCTCATAAGGACGCTGCCACTTGTATTTTCCAGAAGATAATCAGCGGGGGGATGAAGAATTGAAGTCTTAAGTAAGTAGCCTGATCCTTAAATCAAACTGTTGTGAATCTTTCATGATTGTAGTGTCACTGAGCTGAATAGTTAAACTTTATGTAAGAGTGTTGAATGCATTTCTACACTGATCCTGCAAGTTATTTTTACCTCATTGGCTGTGCTATACATTTTTTTTTCAGCTAAACTTTGTGCCAACATGTCTAAACCAATGGATCACGTTAAACGTCCAATGAATGCTTTCATGGTTTGGTCCAGAGCCCAGCGAAGAAAAATGGCTCAGGAGAACCCGAAAATGCACAATTCCGAGATCAGCAAGAGATTGGGAGCGGAGTGGAAACTTCTCACCGAGTCAGAGAAAAGGCCATTCATCGACGAGGCTAAACGGCTGAGAGCAATGCACATGAAGGAACACCCAGACTATAAATACAGACCGAGGCGGAAGCCTAAGACTCTGATGAAAAAAGACAAGTTTTCTTTCCCTGTGCCCTACAATCTTGGGGAACACGACGCACTCAAAGTTAACGGGCTTTCCAGTGGAGCACTTTCCGAGTCCCTAATTGGGAACCCTGATAAGGCTGCAGCGGCTGCAGCGGCCGCAGCGGCGAGAGTATTCTTCAACCCGTCCATGTCCACGAACCCCTATTCATTTTTCGACCTGGGATCCAAGATGACAGAGCTTTCTCCACCTTCGTTTCCGTACGCGTCTCCACTGGGGTACCCAGGAGGCGCAACGGCTTTCTCCGGGACTGGCAGTGTCGGTGGTGGGACGCACACCCACACTCATTCACATCCCTCCCCGGGAAACCCAGGCTACATGATCCCTTGTAACTGTACGGCCTGGCCCTCAGCAGGACTTCAGCCACCCTTAGCCTACATCCTGCTCCCTGGGATGGGAAAGCCTCAACTTGAACCATACCCTGCATATGCTGCGGCGTTATGATAGGCCCATTTTGGACTCCAGAGAAATTGAAATGTGAAAACAAACAAACAGAAAAAAATATCCATGCAAGAGTTTTATTATGCATGCACAAACTTGTACATGTGATGAAGTGCTCGTCGTCTCAGATATCACATGTGTATGTATATTGATTAATGCCTTTATCTAAGGTAATGCTTATTTAGAGAACTCTCTAATCTATTATTATCCAGCCATCACCTCTCAGAACACTGAGGAAACGAACTGAAGGATGGCAGAAATGCACAAATTTGAGAGGAAAGGGTAGCCTATCAGACCATTTTGCCCTTGTCAATGTGAATACTCAGTTGCAAGGTACCCTATTTGATTTCTATCTTTTGCAAGTTGCACCTGCTCGACTAACCTGTTGGAATCAAGGGTAGCCTAGATAATAGTGTTCAGCAGTGAATAAATACAGCCATATCAGTCACAGGATCATAACCATGCATTTTCTCTCAGATAAGTTGTTGTAGGCTAATGGATCACTGGTTATAATTCATGGGTTGATCAAGGAGGATGTCATAGCCCATTACCCTCTTGAATGACTGTAAATGTGTACAGATAAATGACTCTAGTTAATTTGCCATTATAGGCTAGTGTTTGAGATAGGGCCTGGATCTTACGTATTTCTCTAGAAATCCGGTGTATATTTTGAGTTTTTAAACCGTTTTATAGATGTCTGTAATATTTATTGTTTAGTGGAATCATTATGGTGACCCGGACAATTTTAAGAGATGACAAACCTAGTTCTGTAATATTTGCACACGAAACGTATAGGCTGTAATTTATTTGAAGGTGATATTCAATTTCAGTGCATTGCAACTCTCGGTTTTGATTCACGAGTCGGTCCCCCCCACCTACCCACCCATCCCTCAAACAATAGCAAAGTTCCTACAGATACAGGTGGCCGAAGTTTATTATAGGAGTTTATTATAGGAGGCTTTCTTGACACCCCAACCCCCCTTCCCCCCGTATCATGTGCAAGAGAAAAAGCGTTTTTAACTAACTCTTATGGAATTTGTATGTTTTGTGTTTTCTTTAACCACCGTTATGTACTTCAGACTATTGCTACTCTGTTCACTTGTTGAGCAAAAGGACTACAATAAAGCGAATGCGGATTAAACGGAAGGGAATCGCGCTGTAGTTCTTGATGAGATGAACAAGATTGTTATCTTTTCTTTTCCTGGTCGTGGTCAGTCCAGGTGAAGTGTAAGGTATCCTCCAAAGGCCGCTTTTGTCTGCGCTTTGAATGGCATTACCGGGGAAATCTAAATCAACCCATTGTAATCAAGAGCCAAAACCTTATTTATCACAATTTTAATCGTGAATAGGAAGGAAGATAAAACTGAGTGGGTCTCTTTCGAGCTTTCTTTTCCCATGAAAAAGAGCTGCTTTTAGGCTGCAGAACAAGCATGTCTTTGAGGCTTTAAAACATAACCTGAGCTGAGGAACCGTTTCCAAGTCCTGAGGAAAACAAATTACATTTAATATAAATTAAATTGGACACCCTCTTAAAGGCTTTAAAGAACATGCTGATCACCTGTCCTGGGGCGTGCGCGCCCGTGTGTGCGCGCGCGCGATGTGTATTACGATGCACAGAATTTACATTCATATTATAACGTGTAATAATGCATAGGGTATGTTATTTAAGGAAACTGCCCCTCCTAGATTACATTAAGAGATTAATTCATAAGGATCAGAGCGATTATGCAAAACTAATTTGGACAGTCCAGGGATAATTATCTCCGTCACGGTTAATTAAACCCTTTCACTACTATGGATTCTCTATTGTAACACCCCGATCACTTCTCTCTACGGAACTCTCTGCTTTGCCCCGAAAATAACGCGCAAGTGACCTTGTGTTTCATACAGTGTGGAGGAAAAGGAAACATAACATTTACCTTGTCACAACTTGCCACGTTTGCACATGTGCGACACAGTCAGAGCTAAATTTCGTTTCGAAATATCTGACAGCAGAATGGTTTGGTTCTCTTTGGCTCTGAGGCCCACAGCGTTTGATTTTTTCCTCCTTTTTTCTTTTATTTTTTAAATTTATTTATTTATTTTGCTTTCTTCTTTTTTATTTATGGGTGCGCCATGAACTGAAAATGCACACCCACTCTTGAAGGATTTTTAATTTAAAAAAAAAAAAAAATTCTGAATGTCCTGAGATTGATTTTTTTTCCTTTTCTTTTTTTATGATTTCAAGGTATCATGAAAGGGCAGCCAGTGCTTGTCTGATCGAAACACATGAAAGGTCGTCAAGTTGGTAAAAGAACTTGCATTACCAGTTCACTGGCCATTTCCCTCTCTTTCTTCGGCCTTTTATTATATTTTTACTTCAGGAAAAAGGGAAGAAAGCTGAAAGAACTTTTTTTCCTACTCTGGGAGCGTTTAGACGGTCGAGGAGGTTTTGTCTGGGAACAAAACGTGGGTTGGGAGGTTTTGTGAGAGTGTTGTTTGTTGAAGTGGAGCTCAGCAAAAGCGGCTGCTTTCCCTCATTGTGATGAAAGCAATCAGTGGTATTTGGAAAACTGTTAGCATTGTGCACTTCTTCTGTGTCCATTGTGGAGGATTTCTTTTCACAAGGTTTTTTTTCAGCCGATCCAGCTGGCCGGAGTGAATAGCACTGCAATGTGTACACGCTTTGTCCCTCCAAGCCCTTCAAGTAGCCCACATTGAATAGAGTGAGTTGACACTGCATGACAGTGAAACAACATAATAAAAAATACATGAGCGCATGAATAGAAGCAGGCGCATAAATAAATAAAATGGGTGGCCAAAACTGGATAAACTGAATGACAAAACGGTGAAAGGGGAACAAAAAGATATTTAACACGCTAGATTAGCATTAGAATGCAATCTACAAGCCAGA
Source organism: Myripristis jacobus (assembly GCA_900302555.1). Taxonomy (NCBI): domain Eukaryota; kingdom Metazoa; phylum Chordata; class Actinopteri; order Holocentriformes; family Holocentridae; genus Myripristis; species Myripristis jacobus. The sequence continues at coordinate 5,518 of OMLB01020836.1, forward strand.
ACAATTGATGAATAGGTTTACCGGCCAAGAAAGAAATGGACTAAATGCCTTTTGAATAGATAGCCTGTGTTTTTTTCTATCTAAGGAGGGGAGTGAATGAAAAAGGTGGAGATGCAACTATGCAAATAACTGGGAGAAAACTTTTTCTCATAAAATGTTCCGCTAGTCTCAGATCGTCAGATAACCAAAAGCGAGAGAACCTGCCTCACAAACAAAATATTGCCTAGGCTATTTTTTTAAATAATAGGTGAACTATATTAAAAAATATATTCTGTGTGACCAAGCGTAGAGTTAAAACCTACAAAAAGCATGCCTTTGGGTCCCCTCAGGTGTTGTTTGGCTCTTGTGGTCTTCAGTGCTCTTAAGTGGTCTCATAGGCCCAACGGAAGTTTCATTATAATGGTCATTATATTGGGAAATGATATTTTGACATCAATTTGACGTTTTGGCTTTGACATTGCTGTTCCAAGTAGACTCTCAACACATAATTATCTAATGAGAATAAACGTTATGTGGCTGAATGAATGAACATGAATGGGCGCATGGTGATCAGGTGAAGCAAAACGATATGAGTACAAAAAAAAAAAAAAAAAATCTTACTGGATCAGCTCAAGTAAATTAAAAATAAATATAGGACACTAGAGGAAAAATCAGACCTTCATTTATTAATATAAAATAAATAAAATAAAATAGACATTAATTGGATATGGTAGTTATATTAATGTATCACTTATGAAGCATCTCATAGGTGGAGTGGTGCATTTTTTTGGGACTGTGATTGTCAGGGTGAATTATATGTGCATGCAGTCTGTTTAGTGGGATCTTTTACATGTAACGGCGTAAAAGGAGTGTTTGTCAGGCAGTTCCGCCCAGTCAGAGATAAGTCTGGTGCAAAAGGAGTTTGTTTATTAATTTTTGCTGGTAGACTTGGCTTTAAATTGTCATGTAGTCTATTTAATTCAGAACAAACAGTCTGCACACTTCCAAACTGATAACAATTTGAATTAAAGCTTTATTTATTTTGATAATGTAATACAAAATACAGAGAAGCCTTCAACATATGTATTAACGTATTTTAAATTGATTTGAATGCTACCAACACTTAATTTTCCCACACACTTCAGAGAATCAGAAGGCTACTGCAGTGGTGCAGTGGCAAAGATAAAAACAAATAAAACACAATAGAAATTTAGTTTATATTTTGATTAATATGACATATGCATATACATTCAATCTGAGCGATGAAAATCAACCAACAATACATGCATTGCAGTGGTGTTGCACTTTAGCTGTGAAAACAGTCTCATATTGACAGATGATACAAAGGTTCCTTCATAAGATTTAGAGCCATGGCTGCATCATGTTTTCTTAAAGCCCCCGTCTGATGCCCTGATATCATTATGTCTTAGTGTTAAACCCTTTATGTGCCTGTAAGACATTTGTAGAAGTGAGATTAGGCAAATTAACATACATATGTAGCACCGGTTCAACCATGTTGACCTCAGAGGGATATACAATGGTTTTTTCATCCCTAATTCGCCTAGGGCTGCCCCACAAGGATGTGGATTATCACCCAGCTTCAATGGCTTGAGATGGATCACATTTAGCATTTTTTTCTGACATGAATAATATATCAATATCGTTTCTTTGAGGGTATTTCCTTCATTTGTTTGCAAGAGTCCGCTTCTTGGGTGCTCACCTGGTTGTCATAGTATGCATGAGCGCTGTGCTATGCTGAGAGATATACAGCCAGGCCTGGCTTCTCTGTTAGCAACCTCAAAGAGTCTGATCACTGACTTCTCCATCTCATTTTAGGCAAATCAAAGTGTGAAAAAGTCTCTCCTGAAGCAATATCTCCATCATCAGGTTGGGTCAAGAATGTTTATGAAGGCTATGTGCCATATTACCTGTAATCTCCAGAGTAGGACCTGATGTATTTCTTACTTCTCTATGCTCCCAGGAGGGAAAAAATGCCAAAATTATCTTGCATTGCACCTTTTCCGCAACACCTTAACGTGGCAAATCAAAGCCTCAAAACCATACATGTCGCTGTGCCCAAGGTCACCAAGAGAAATGAGAAATCACTATATACTGTACAGTCCATCCCCATAAACATGCCACACAGCCTCTGAAGTCTGACTCTGCTTTTAAGATGGGCCAAGTTTGTCTAATAGTACATAATGCAATAAGTAGATGGACCCCTGTTGGAGTTCAGAGAGGGGATGCTTGAATTAGGTTGGGGGCCGAGCGGGGGGTCGGGTGTAGCTAAGGCTGGGGGCATCACTACTTTCACAGGTGAGCCGGTGTGTGTAGTCAACAGTGCCCATCCATCCACTGTCTCCCAGACTGTCAGTATCCAAGAATGTCACTGTAGCAACAATCTCACAGCTCTACCATTACATATCATAGCATGTTCATGTACGTTTTAAGGCATTTATCATATTTGTAAACTGTGCCTTCAATTTTTTTTTGCACTATTACTGTTGCACTTCTTCATTTATGAGTGGTGAAATCCTGAAGTGGACTTTGATACTTCCACGTGTGAAAACACACTGAGGGCGTTGTTTGGCGTGAGAGTACACAGTTTTGGACATGCTGAAGGTAGGACGGATTTCACTTTATTCATCAAGTCGTTCATCAAAAATCTGAAGTGAGGAAGATGCACAATTAATACATTTAAAAGAGAAAGAAAATAAAACATGGATTTCTTTTGGAGTTGACTGAGATGTCAATGTGCAGTCTCAACAAATTAGTTAAAACAATGTCAGCATTTGGTATAAAGACCTACTTGTGTGCTGTCCTCATGTTGTCAGTTTTACAGAGGGAGATGTGCAAAGTGAGAGACAGACTGCCCTGCTCTCAGCAGGCTGTCTGACTCTAAAGCTCCCACTGCTGTCTAAAACAACTTACTGCACTAATGAGACTGTGCATGTTAAAGTATTAGAAGAACAAACACAATTTTGCAAGTCAAGATCACACATGGCAGAATGACTGGTGTCAGAATATACAGTTTGAAATATAAATACTATCTTCAAGTGCAAATGTAATATAAACTTGCAGTAAGCTCAAAAGGGGGAACATATGTATAATGTTTGGGGTGACAAGCGACAATTTAAACATTTGACAAGATTAGATTTTCTCAACAGAAGATATAGCTGCTAGGTAGTCACTTAAATTATTAAGTTAATAATCCAAAAATATGAGGCACAGGATTATTTTATGAATCCATCAATAAATTAGAATAATGTCAGTGTGCTGCTTTAAAAAAAAAAAAATGTTCCGTAAACTGACATGACATTTTTTGTTCCATTTCCAAATGACCGCTGGCAGAGATTGCTGGCTCTCGTATTAAATTCTCAGGTTTTGAAGGAAAAATATATCTATCATAAGTAGAAATAATGAAGTTGAAGAGCTGATGCCCCGAGGAGCAGTCACAAAGAATTATATCTTTCTATAACACAGGACACAGGCAAAAGATAAGTACCTGTCACTTGGCATACTCTCTGCTACATGTGCCTATCAATAAAAGAGATTATTTTGCCTAGTTATTACAACGAAGATCTGGGGGGCTCAAAGATTGCACCTTTAATGAGAAGGAATGATTTCTTCCTGCACACTCACAACTACACTTGAAGTGAGTGAGATGTAATGCTATCAATTTTCTCTCTCTCTCTCTCTCTCTCTCTCTCTCTCTCTCTCTCTCTCTCAATTTTCCAAGAACTTATTAAAATGAGATATTGCCAACATTAATTCACTGGCATTATTTATTACATTTTAACAGGATTACGGTGTGCAAAGCTTGATTTGGGATTCACACCCTGCATTGTGATATCATGGTTTTGCACTCAAATTCTGCAGACTTGTTGTAATTAACAACAGTGGCAAAATAGATCACTGCCAAACGATATGTTGTTCCATAACTAATCTCTATGTAGTGAAATGTTGGGATCCCGAAAAATGCTTTCAGTGGATGGAAACTTAAGGTTTTGGCTCTATCAGTGGATAGGGGCATGTCACCTTGGTTTTCGTCACCTCTAACCAGGAGAGATGCAGTCAGAAACTCCAATCCAAATAGGAAAAGGCAAATTAAATACATGATTATATTTTGAATCTTTAAGTGCCAGGTTTAGTGTCATAAATGTTAGATGCTTGTCTCATAGAGTTGACACTGATCTCATGTCTCCAGCTCTCAGAAATATTTTTTTTTTCGCCCAGTTTTGCAGCCATGGTGTAATGCAGTGTAACAACCATATAGATGCAGTAATAATGACTTTGTACAGAGAATCCAGCTGTACTGTACCTTGATGACAGCAAAGCAATAATTCCTAGGGGAACCTTATCATATTCAGCAGAAAATCCAACACTTGCAAAACACTTCTTTAATCTCGAAACATGCTTGGTTCGTGAAACATGTGCCATTTGTTATACTGATTAAGGAGCATGACTTCATACCTTAATTGGGAAGTAATGTCAAGGTCTTCAGAACAAATCTATTATGAATGGTCCTTCCAGACATCACATACAGGGGTCTTTCAGACATGCCATACTCTGTAGCCACATAATCACGCTGTGCCTACACAGTCATATTGTGTTGTGGTAATTTTCCATGTCCTTTGTCATCACAAAAGGGTTACATTGAAAAGTAATGACTCTTGAACATAGTGTTTGTGCTGGCTTTGTTTGCAAGTATGTGGGAAGAAAGAGATAGATATGTAAAAGAATGGGAAACACTGAAAGCAATCAAAAGTCTGGCCTTCACTGTTATTGTGTTGCTAACAAAAATGTTACAAGGCTAGGAATGATACGCTGAAGTACCTGCGGACATTCCTTCTCTCTCTCTTTTGAGTCAGTGAGAGGCCCTCCATTTGAATACTTTCCCCTTTGTATTACATCTTATTCAGGCTGCTTTTCTGCCCTGCATATAGCAGTCCATAAGTTACCATTAGCAGCACAAAAGTCGGTGCATGGGATGTATAGAGAACAGAAGCCTGCTGCATCTACAGCACAGCCCCATATGACAGTGCCAAGGAAATATCTGAAACTGCCTGCACATTAATTCAAGCACATTGAGGCTGTTTGTCATTATATGAAATGGGTCAAGTGGAACACTGTCCTTTGAATTACCTTTCAAAATGGACTGGAAACTGGAAATTGCACCATGTTTTTTTTTTTTTTTCTTCGAGATGGCATACTCTCCCACTTGACACAAATGAACTTGAATGTCTTAAAGCACATCTCAACACTTTGATATTAGGGCAGACAGGTGTAAAAATATACATGCTTGACACAGAGCAATAATGAGAGATAGATTTATGTATGTAGGGCACTAAAGAAATGCCGAGCCGATGCCTGGTGCTGTCAGGTTCATTTTCCTGTTGCGTCATTCACCATGCCAGGGCACAGTGGAGCCAAATATGGCAGAATCGTCTTTCTCTCGTACCACACACATCATGATGTCTTGTCAGGCAAACAGATATCTTGAGTATCATGAATTGTTGGATGTTTGTATGTGAGAAGCAAGTAAACAAGCTGAAATATTTTCTCCCTAATTTGATGCACAATGCATCCTGACGGCTAATTCAGTTCTTGCAGATTCAGGATTCAGTGTCAGATGTCAGGTCTTTTTAACTCAAATAAATAAGTTTGTTCAGTAGCTGACTGCTCATAATTCTGGCAATACAACCCCTCAACATAGAGAATCATTAACGTCTATTTGTCCTATAACATTTTCACCTCACTTTGACCCGATCTAACCTATTCCCTGTTCAGACAATGTGCTCAAAGGTGGTAAAAGGGACCAGGAGTGAATGGAGTGTGTGTAACATTGCAGCCAGCAGCGATTACAGAGGTAACATGAACACTTGGAAGAGATACTGAGACAGGGCTTTTTGTGTCTTTTAAATTGCTGGACAGCTCCAGGGCTGACATTTAAAACATAACATCACCAAACAAAAAACACATTAAAAGAGAAAAGCTGAGCAGGGGGCTTTAAGCAAAACCTGAAATTCAAGTTTTGGCGAAGGCAACTGACCCAAATTTCCTGCCCCTTCTTCTCCTTAACGTGCTTCTGCAAGCCTGGGCCCCGGGGTGACGTATCCCTTACACAGGGATTGCCAGTGCATTTACATAGCATGGTTAATGAGAGATCAACACCAGGAAAGCGCCTTGAATATAAAGCTTTCTTGTAAAAATAATGAGCGAGCGATTGATCCATACTCAAACAAGCCGGTTTGCTGAGTTAATACCAAAGGCAGATTATAGCCAGTGCCAAAAGTGCCCTGGCGTGCGACGCCTTTTGCTTAGAGGGTCCCCAAACTTGTCATCACATTAGCACATGGTCAAGGAGTACATCCTACCACTCTCATAATCTGCTTTCCTGCACAATTAGCCTTCTATAATAAGGCAGCTGCCTGACAGCCGGCAGGGAGAAAAGGGGAAAATCACTGAGTTTCACAGGGGATGGATGGATCGTTTACTGCCACTGAAATATAGACTCTGAGGTTATTCTCTCTCCAACTCATCACCTACTTCTGGTCCTCATATTAGGTCTGAATGTGACAACATGACATAACAACACGGAGACTTGCTCTTCTTTATTGTGCCAAGCATCTACTGCACTTTGATGAAGCCAGACAAAGAGGGATAAGGGAGGGGGGAGAGCAAGAGAGAGAGACGGAGAGCAAGAGAGTGAGAGAGAGAGAGAGAGAGAGAGAGGGAGAGAGAGAGAGAGAGAGAGAGAGAGAGAGAGAGATATAGGAGAAAGAGAGACACATAGAGAGATAGGTGAAAGAGAGATAGGAGAGAAAGAGCACTCATGGCCAGGGAAGATGTGTTTTAGCTTAGAAAAATCAGATGTTGGAGAGGGTAGAATGGCAGGGGATGGCAAGTTTTCTGAATAAAATAATAGATAATTTCATCCCGACAAAGGGAAGGAAACTATGGGCAAGAGAAGAAAATAGCAGGAAGGGATGGAGAAGGGAAGGGGTTTGAAAAGAATAAGAAGAATTCAGTGCTGCTTCTTGCAAGGGAAAAGAAAAAAAAAACATTGATGACACCCGGTTCCATTCTTCCGCTCTCCCCTTTCTCTGCTCCTCGCCTCGCAGCACGGCGGGCTAAGCTGGGAGCTGTAATGTCATTAAATTGCAAATGCTTTTTTTTCATTTCCGACACACACTGTTTACTTATCTGGCAAAAACATATGTTGGAAGGAATCCGTTAAATTCTGCCCATTGCCTTGGGTGAAAGTGCAATAGAAACGGGCCCACTGAGCTCCTTCTGTCGTCTCCTTTTAGCACTTTGCCTTATCTACAAGGCTGCTTAGCAGCAAACTGGCGAGTTCAATGAAAAATGAAGATACAGTGCAAGATTAGGGAAGAACAGTGAGGGGAGAAATGCTTGGAGAGAGGGTCATCCCATTGCAAATGATTTCACTCCTCTCCATCTGCATAAATGACTATTTTTAAGGCATCTCCAGCGTCTGTATATTTTTCTCACTCTGCCACACATTTAATTTCACGCCCCGTGTTCTGAATATGCTTAAATGCATATCTCTGATGCACCTTTAAGCCAGAGGAAAGAGGATGGGGGGGAGTGGGGAGGGTACGAAAGCAAAATTAAAGATAAAATGGTGTGATTTGCACTACAAGTCTATTACTTTATGGCATTTACATATAGTTTACCTCTGCAATTCCAAGATTTTTTCTACCACCTTCCTATCAGTATTTGGGCTTGTATAAATATGTATAAATCTTTGTTGAGAAAAAATAGAATTCCTAGCTGCACTGGAAAGTTTGAAGGGTGCACTTTCTTCCTTCAACTTCTCCTCTTGCTCCCATGAGACTGTCAGCATATCTGCTGGGGGTTTTCTTTCCCAGCTTGCCCCGCAAAGGTGCAGGCTTCAACTCTTTGTGCCCCATGATCCCCCACCCCACACACACACACACACACACACACACACACATACACATACACACACACACACACACACACACTCCCTCCCCGCAGTGGAACAAGTAGGGAGAGGTGGCCCGGGTCAGCGCTTGGCTACAGCTTAACAGGAAGGGATTGACAGAGATTGGTAGT
>OMLB01020836.1:22154-44425 GCA_900302555.1 Myripristis jacobus
CTAGTATTAAAGCATATACAATACCTTCATCTGTTATTATACAGACAACAAGAGGAGAGTGATGTAGTTTGTGCAATTCTTTTGAGACTAAAGTTATGATGAGGGGAAAAAATGCAGAAATTGCATTAATAAATCTCTTCATCTTTTAATTATTAGAATGAATTCCCCAAGTTGTTGTGAAATCCTAACTTCATAAAAATGTAGTGTACACACTGAGTAACACTGTTAAGAAGACTCACACATCCACTCTCTTTGGAGTAGGGAATCCACATTCTTCTTCATGTACTAAAACTATCAGCAGTCACATGCCAGACCTTAAGAATGTATCAGGCGGATGGGGCAGGGGAAACAAGTCAAAGCATTGGGGGTCTCAGTCATCATATGCCTTCCCTGACGCGAGTGGAGCTCTGGCCTCTGAACAAAGACTGCTTGGTAGCTGAAGGAATATGAAAAAAAAAAAAAACTGAAATGACCGAACTACTGAAGGGCAGTGAGAAATCATGGCCATACAATACATCGATTTATAAATGAGGATGTTTAGGACCTAACACGCCCTCTGGCAATGACATAGAGCAAGTGATTTTCCTGTTACTGTCACAAGAGAGACGTAATGGACGCTCAAGACAGATCTCTCATTGTAATTTACATTTATTGTTTTACTGTTTCACATATCTTTTGCGAGATAAACCAAAAATACTGGTTTTGTGTCACTGCTTGAACTACCGCCTTTCCTACTTGACATGCACACCAAATAAGCAAGGGGCCGCTGCTGAGACCTTAATTCACTCCTGTGAGGAAGGGAAGGGAGGGTTAAAAGTTTGATTAAGGCCACCAAAAGGCTATGAGCAGAAACGCTGCAATAACAACTTTCAAAAACTTGTGTAAACGAAAATCTGTCTGTGGATTAAAGTGATTAGTCGCCAATCAAGATTTATACAACTGATTCAGGGCATGAGGAGGAAAGCCACTTTCTGCAGACAGCTTTCTATTACGATAACTGAGAATGCCTCAACAAAACTCACAGTGTGTTAAGGGAATATTTTTATTTCCATTTAGCGATGAAAATGATTTTTTAAACTGTGTTTGCTCAGAAGTGAACATATTATTTATTTTGCACTTTAACTAGATCTGGAATAATGTAATTTCAAAGGAGATAGCTCATGTTTTATCTTTGGCAAATCTGTTTTGTTTGCTTGTTTTCTTTTCTTTTCTATCAAGATTTAATTAGCAAATCAGATTCTACGTCTATTAAGTCTGCACAAAATGGTTATACAACAGTATATGGTCGCCTCTGGCAGTTCACTGGTATTTGTCCTGGTCTTAGTCCAGAGCATAGTTGTGCTGTCAGGTGATTATCACGAGACCAATGGCTTAATCCTCTCTAGCTCTACTAAAGGGAAGCACAGAAATTGGAGGTTTTCTAAATGTGCATCTAACCAACTGGAACATCGTGTAGTTTTGCTCTGAGTGGTTTTTTTTTCTCCACAGACTTTAAACTTATCACTCTATCTAATTTGAAGACACACAGTGGGGGGACCATTGCAGAGTGAGATTCCTCGCCACTCTGTGGGAACTAATTGACTGTGTTATTGCAGCAATTTGGTGTACAAACTGATTTGCTGCCACTGATCGGAGGAGGCGAACAGGTGAAAACATGAAGGCGCTGGGTCTTGCCCTTCTTTGTTTATTGTGGTGGCCTGAGCCCACAGAGGCTCAGTTTCCTCGAGTGTGTTGTACAGTGGAGGGGATTCTCTCCAAGCAGTGCTGTCCTGCTCTGGGCTCCAATCCTGCTAATATCTGTGGCACTCTATCAGGCAGAGGAAGCTGCTTCAATGTTCAAGTTGACAACAAACCCTGGGGAGGACCGTATCGACTGAGAAATGTTGACGACAGAGAGAGATGGCCGACCAAATTCTTCAATCAGACTTGCAGGTGCACCGGTGGGTGATGTAGAGTTTTACTAAGATCGTATATCAGCGAGCAGCTAAATGACACCAAACTCCACATGATTCTAGATTCAATTAGACTGTAAAACAGGTGGCTCTATTAAGAAGCCTCATAGTAAAGCTGGATCACAAAATCTCATGAGTTTTCCTTTGATTTTACTCATGTATTTTCCCTCTCTATGCTCACAGGAAACTTTGCAGGCTTTGACTGTGGCCAGTGTAAATTTGGCTGGAGTGGACCAAACTGTGACCAGAGGAAAGCCCCCGTGGTGAGGAAGAACATCCACTCCCTCACTCCTGCAGAGCTCCAGGAGTTCCTGGATGTGTTGGACCTGGCTAAGACCAACATACACCCAGACTATGTCATCGCCACGCAGCACTGGCTTGGACTCTTAGGACCAAACGGAACCGAGCCCCAATTTGCAAACATCTCCATCTATGACTTCTTTGTCTGGCAGCACTACTACTCTGTTCGAGACACTCTTCTTGGTAAGTACTCATGGTTATACTTCTTTTTTCCCTTTAATTTAGATTATTTAGGGGGCATTTCTGCTTTATTGGACAATCACAGTGGAGAGAGACGGCAAAGACAGGGCAGAGCGACAGGATGACATGCAGATTCGAACCCAGGCTGCTGCGGCTTAGCCTTAGTATTAACCATAGTGTGCACCATGGTTACATGTCTTGACATTAAACTAAGGTGGTGTGGCTGGTTATGTAACATTAATATATAATTATCAAGATATTATTATCAACCAAATTTGCAAAATTATCATCTCATTGATACTGGTATTCTTTTATTTTGTAGCCCTTTTTAAAATCCTTATCCAGACCTTTCTGGATCCTCTGATACACACTGCATAAATATGATAATATAATGATCATACTACTAATATGGAGAGGGATTTGTCAATATGTAATTATTCATACTATATCATTCTAATTGTTAACATTTTTGTGGGAACTTAAAAAGAATCTCATTTTTCATCAACCACTTACAATGAGTACTGATGACCTGTTTCTGTTGCATACCGTGTGCAGTGTGCAGTGCTGCCGTCTTGATTTAAACACAGAGCAACTAATCAGAGACTTGGTTTCCCTGCAGGTCCAGGTCGTCCATTCAAGGCCATTGATTTCTCACACAAAGGGCCAGCCTTCATTACCTGGCACAGGTATCACCTCCTCAGCTTGGAGAGAGAGTTACAGGTATTGTTGGAAAACAATGTACATTTAATTAAAAGCATACATCTTTTGGGGGGAAAAAACAGCAGGACTGGATGAGTAACTCTACAACTCTACAACCCAGCACCATGAATAAACATTTCTGAAGGAGTGTTTATTTTTGATTGAATAACATATCGAGAGCATAGGGAGATTTTCAAAATGTCAGTGAGCTGGGAATTCAAATTTGTTTATGCTTGGCGGTCTGGAGTGGATGTTTCTGTCATATTATATTTATTCAGTTTATTGTTCAATAATATTTATATTATGAATCATTTTTAAATTTGAAGACTTCCTGTATCCCAGGGGTTTTCCTGCGATTGAATTGGTGAGGTGGCTCATACCTACATTAAGGAGCTGCTAACCCACATTAAAGAATTTCATTTGTATGAGGTTTTTAGCGTCACATACTGTTTCAGAGGATTTTCCACTGTGCCAATACATTTCTGAAGGAAACACAAGATAACTGACATGAACAAGGATGTTTTTAGCATGAACATGAGAAATTTTAAAGATATGGAAGATACCAGCACAAACTGCTGGCTAGCAGCAGCTCCTTTTGAAAAAACATTCCTGAGCATTTTTGGGCTTATTTATAGTTGAGATTACAGAGAGACAGGAAAGGTTGTGAGAGAAAGACAGAGGGGGTAGCATGTGGCAAAGGTCCCAGGCCACCTTAGTCTAGTGTACTGGCCTAAAAAACCTACACTGGCTGACCCTAATATGTGTTACGTAACACACTCGTTCCCTGCAGAGACTGAGCGGCAATGAGAACTTTGCAGTACCGTACTGGAACTTTGCCACAGGACAGAGTGAGTGTGACGTGTGCACCGATGCCATGCTGGGGGGCCAAAACCCAGACGACCCGTCCCTCATCAGCAACCAGTCCAGATTCTCCACATGGGGTGTGGTGTGTAACAGGTCTGTCGGACAAAATAATTAACGGCGAAAAACATGAATCATTTGTTTTGAATGAAATGAAAAAACAAATACCACAGTGTGATGAAAATATATGGGAAAAATCATTATTTTACTCATGTTGTCCTCCCCTCCAGTTTGGATGATTACAATCGCCTGGTGACTCTTTGCAATGGCACCAATGAGGGCCTCATACGCAGAGGTGTACGGGACAGGTCTAACATGAGTCTGCCCACCATGAACGATGTCAGAAGCTGTCTCAATCTCAGGGACTTTGACAGCCCTCCATATTTCACCAACTCTACCTTCAGCTTTAGGTACTGCTCCTGTTTATGCACCCCACAGTTTCCAGTCCATAATGTTTTAAAGACACGCCAGTTCACTCAGTCCGATGCATTAGAGATTGCATTTTGCTGGAGTATTTTAACCGGCGTTGGTTTCAAAAGACTTTCCGGAACTATGTGTGTTTCGTACACAGATTTATGCAGATGTTATGTTTTGTGACTTGCAGAAATGCTCTTGAGGGGTATGACAAACCAGATGGAGAGCTGGACGAATCAGTCAATAACCTGCACAACCTGGTCCACTTCTTCCTCAATGGAACCAGCGCTCTGTCTCACTCAGCAGCCAACGACCCCATCTTTCTGGTCAGAATCTGCTTCCAGTGGTCACTTGATAAGAGACATTATCAGCTGATGGGGTTTTGTCACTAAAGGCACTCAAAGGTTTGTGGTCATTTATATTATAGGTGCTCCACGCTTTCACCGATGCTGTTTTTGATGAGTGGTTGAGGAGGGTTGTTCCATCCAACGCTACCTTCCCGGACGAGATGGCCCCCATTGGTCACAACAGGGATTACAACATGGTCCCCTTCTTCCCACCGATCACTAATGAGGAGATCTATGTTCCCTCTGAGCAGCTGGGATATTCCTACGCCATTGATCTGGAGGGTGAGCATGCTCTTACAGCGAGTTTTCAAAGTTGATGACCTTCTTCTGTCTTCGAATGACCTTAAAGGGCCATTAAGTAACGCTTTCACCTTTATCGGCCTCTATTAGCTTTGATGGAAGTTATCTCCTCCTACACAAGTCCACTCCTCTCCTCCTTTCCCCTTCAGTGACAGTGGCCTATAATTGACTTAATTGAGTATAGTCACATTTTCATAATAAAGATGAGCAAGAAAAAGATGTCCACTGGAGAGGTAACATCACTGCTCAAAATACTGTGATAATAATGTTGCTTTGTCATTTGCTTTTTTATCTTGAGAATGAGGGTCATTAGCCTTTGTGGCTGAAATGTCTTGCAACACTGAGTGCTGGCTTTTAGCAGCACAGTTCATCATTTGCAGTTGCATATGCGAGTACGTGTGGGCGTTGGGGGTCACAGTGCCAGCCAAAATAATGTTGAGCCACTGATGCTGCTCAACGACTCCATCAAAAGCCTATGTTATATGTTCATTTGTGCAGCCGGATGGTGCAAATATTAGTTATTGCCTCTTTAAACATCATACTCCTAAAATGGTGCATGCTGTCACGTTACATGAGAAAATGCCTGTTCTAACCTGTTTACATGAAAATCTCTGCTTCCAATTCCATGCAGATACAGACGGTGGAGCGAGTGTGTTTGTGCTGGGCTCCACTCTGGGTGGTGTTTTCATCGGCCTTCTGGTCCTTCTGCTTATCTTGGTGCTCTACCTGCGGCAAAGGAGAAATCGAGGCTTCGAACCTCTGATAAAGGCAGAGTTCACAAATAAAAAATACACAGAGGAAGCCTAGATTTCACACACTATTTGGAAATGCACACCAGTGCTTGTACTAAAAAATATGATGCAGAATAATCCTTAATGTACTGTAGGCCTGAAAAAGGAAAATGTAAAGGCTGCAAATGAATAGCACAGCTTAGATAAATAATGCATCAAATTGCATATAAGAACAATGATGTGACTCATGCCATGTCCATTAAAATTATTGCTGGAACTCACTACAGTACAATACAGTTTCTTGTGATACAAATGTCTGCACCAGACAAATAAACGTGTACTGTGACTTAATGCTTTGGTAACATGTTTTTTTCTTGGTGATTTTACAAACATGACAAACATTTTCCTCCAAAAATGTGTAATTTCTCCACAGTTTGGTAGTCATCACAAATACAAAGCTACAGGAATCTTTTAAATAAATATTTATTCTCAAGAGTAACAAAACACAAATGCAATCATCTTAATTGCACTGAAAAACAGTAAGGCATATTTGTTTATCTAGAACTTGACTCTTGCTAGTTTGAAGTTGTTTCCAAACCCCAAGCAACAGACTTCATAACGAACTGAATCCATACAGCAATGCATTAGTTGTAAAAAAAGCAAACAAAAAACAAACAAACAAACAAACAAACAAAAAAACATGTCGACGAGTAATGCTTCTTGTCAATTCTGTTTTTTGAGATAACTTGTGTGATCCATAGACATCAATTTTCAATGTTTTATTGCAAAAATATTACCATTAAAAGTTCAATGATACAAAACCTAAAAAGGGCATCCTGTGAGACTGTTAGTCATAATAAAGATTTTCAAGGACACACTGACACCAAGACAGAAAATTCCCTCCATATTTTTTTTTTTTTTTTATCCTCAGTCTTCTTTCTATGTGGATGCAAACAGTGACTTAAAGGCAGCAACGAAAAGCTCAACAATTATTCATTGATATACTGCAAAGCCCAATGGATAAGGGATATGATATAGTGTATAATAGTGGCTAATTCCCTTGATATGTAAGCTTAGCTGGCCTTTGTGGTTTATTGAGCTGACAGGCTCTCAGAGAACAGTGGACATACAGTGCTGCTTGAGGCTGGTTTGTTGGCTTGAGTTTGAGTACTGTACGCCCCCTCCAGCAATGCCAAGCCTCTCACATTCTCTGTAAGTACGCTCTACTGAGTAGCTTCACTGGAGCATTCAGCCCTGTCCAGTCTCCACAGATTCTCATTTCACAGGTGACTGTGGTCGGCTTGAAGCCTGTCTGTGGTGCAGACATAACCATTCAAGCTTTAGAGATAAATATAGGGACCCCTATTTTTTTTATTTTTTATTTTATTTATTTATTTTTTTGCATTTCCAGTCACCAATGTGTTTAGTCTGCTACTTGCTCTCTTGATAATTCCCTCTCCAGTTACATTGTAGTGGTACTGAATTTTCAGTGATGGCGGATTAATGACTTACAAATTACATTATAAAAAACATTTGACTTTCTAAACATGACAATGCACATTTTCATGACTATTTCATCCAAAACATCTGTAACTGTAGTTACAGAATAAGCTTCTGCTGCTCATTAGTTGTGTACATATCTCTGATAAAAATGTATTAATTTATGTATATCTTAAGTTTCTGAAATTTCTTCATTTTTGATGGCACAATTTTCTGGAAAGTAGTTGTATTGCCAGGATACAGGAGAAAACTATACGGCTTCTTGTTACTGTGTGGTCAGTAAAGGAAATACCACCAAAGAAATACCACTTCCTTCAGTGATGGTGGTTTCGCAATGGTTGGATGTATTTTTTTTTTTTTTTTGAGTGCCAAGTGCATTTTAATTTCCTTTTATCATGGAGAACAAGCTCAATCAATGCTAAGATGACTTTTACAGTAATTAGCTTGTGGGAGCTCCTTTATGATAGCGACTGGAACTGTCTCAGACACATTTCAGAATCTGTAAATGGTAGATGGGGATCATAACAGTGTCTGGCTTTGCATGTGGGTGACATCGATTCTGCTCAGTGGTGAGACAGAATACCACTGGGTAACCACTTGCTAATAGGGACATAAACCACTTTGGATTGAGAAAATGAAGTCAACATATATACCAGTGTGGATTACAATTTTCCTCGCCTGCAGTGGGATAATTGAACTGACCCCATGCCAGGAAACGCACCTCACAATACAGAACAGAACACTATCACAATGCTAGCACTTTATATTGGTGGTTCCTTTAATTTGACCATTCTCTGCATGACAGCCACTGCTCGATAATAATATTGTCTCGGCTCTTTTTGGGAGGCAGTTGAGCTAATGTTCTGGCACAACTTCACCCACTGGCAAGGTGCATGGAAGGGGCAGGACAACTGGGAATCAAAGGATCCTAGTCACACTTGCAGTACTGAAAAGAGCAATATAAGGTTTTACGAAAAAAAAAATATTGGAATCCTTTGATTTTGGAGACAGCTGTCCAGGTTGTCTACTCCTAAAGCCAGGCCTCTGTCAACCAACATAAAATGAAGACATTTTGCAGATGATTAATTCTTTGCAAGGCAAATGAGTATATAGAAATGTAGGCATGTGCAGTTAAAAAAGGCGGCATACTGTAACTGAAAACATTTTGATCCTGAGTTTCCAGGTATTTTTTTTTCTAATATAAAAAAAAAAACAACATAAAAAATTAACACTTTTATCCATGTGATGTTTACAGCCTAGTTCACCTCATAATACTCCATCTGTTTTAATGAAATGTGAGTTTCAACATGTCAGCACACTCAGCTGTGAGGGGCATGACTGGTGTAAGTCCAGGTACACCGCCTCCAGGAGGAGGGAGCTGACCAAGAGCAGACCCATGACCACCCCATGATACAGCTAGAAAACACTCCGAAAAGAGCCCGTTCATAACTTCACGGCCACAACGATAGCAAAACAGAATGTGAAGCGGCATGATTCGGTCATTGATATTCCCTTTGCATCGATTCTAAAAACAAATGAATGCAATTTTCAGCAAATGTGACAATTTTAATGACAGAATATCCAATCATTCCTGATGATCATTAGCTGGCATGTTTAACACAGTATATTATTCATGCATTCATATTAATTTTCTGTCAAATATCAGAATGTTAGACAAACAAATTACTGACAATGGGCCGAAGATAAAATGAACATTCAAATTGGAGGCCATATGTTCATGAATTTTTAGGTAATTTAGTTAATTATCTTCTGTACGTCTTTTAAAACATAGTGGTAAGCTTTTAGATTCCCCAGTAGCTGTAGTAAACTTATTCGGCTTTTTTTTAGGTGCTTCTAATACCACATTTTCAACATGGTTTGACACACAACACCATTTTTGCATTAAAAAAATAAACCAAAACAATCAAAGTGCGTGTTTTTTTTTTTTTTTCCACATGGAGACCTACATCAATATCTGCCATATGTGAAAGAAATACTTTTTTTTCATCCTCTGGAGCAGAGTTTGTTGGGGCAGCATCAGCCGTAGATAGTGAGGTGATGCCGAATATATCAAGTCTAAGGATGGCACTGCACAATCTTTGGGAGAGCAGGAAATCGTGATGCATGACTGCTCTTTTTCAGAGCAGCACCCTCTAGCCTCAAGGCTGGCAGCCTGAATATCGTCTCGTTGACTGTAGCTCCAATCTGCCTTAATACAAAAACAGCAAAAAGAGAAACCCTGCTGTCCAAGTTTAGCCAGTTCCTCCAGCATTATCTCCATTGTCGGTGGAGTGCCAGGGCTGAGAGGGCCAGCATGGTTGGCAGGGCTACAGAGGGTGCAGGGAGTGTGGCTGAGTCACCAACAGGCCCGCTCCGGTCGGCTTCCACTATGGGGGCCTCGGTGGCAGTAAGGTCCATGTCTGTGGTGCAGGCTTCTGTGCAGCCGCTGCCACTGCCTGAGCCACTGCCCTCATCACCTGTAACCGCGTAACAGCACACAAACCAGAGTGAGCATGCAGCTGAAAGCAGATTGCATGTTTGAAGTGATGTTAACCCTTTGAGCTACACGTTTCCCTTAAATTTCACCTTCTGTGGCTTCAAAGATATTTTTTTTCTCTATTGTACATAAATGTCACACACATCACGCCTGCATTGGGTGAAATATTCAAATCCAGTATGCAATATGCCATTGTTTTATCATTGCACCATTACATCAAACAGAAAACATCTAGATTTCTTGTGCATCATTTGTACACATTTTCCTATAATTCAGCAGGATGTATCTGATATCTTTGGAACTGGACACCTTGGGATCTCCACTAGAATTTAAAATAAAGTTCAATGTCCAGAGCTACAATATGCAACTTCTTTCTCATTAAAATAACAAGAATTTAAAGGATAGCCTATATTGTACATTATCACTGACTGTCTGTGATCCTGTGTGCACATGCCTAAATCCCCCTGCATGAAAGTGGCTTTTAAATTATGTCCGGCTCACCAAATGTCTTGTGGGTGTGTGTCATATAGGAGTGGCCAGCAGTGAGCTAGGCTGTGGCTCTCGAGGTGAGGTTAACAGTGTGGTCAGGTCATAGCAACAACAACAACACCCGAAAGAAATAAGAAAACAGCAACGCTAAATATGTGGCACACAAGGTCCTTTCAATAATACTGCTGAACATCAGCACAGCCTTTTTTTTTTTAATTGCAGATTGCTTGTGTTTGCCGTCTCCTTCATCAGTGCCTTTGGTGGCTTTATGAATGCAGATTACCTCAGCCTCAGGTTAGGTGACATTTCAAAGACAGCTCATCAAAATGAGTGACAAGTATCGGGGGTGAACTTAACTAACAGAGGGGAAAGAAAGCATGACTAACAATAGAGTTCTTGCCTCGAGAAGAAAATGAATTAAGAAAATGTATGTATTCGCACTGCAGCAGTGAAAAATAACTTACTTGAATCTTGAAAGTAGATATCATTGCCGTTGTAGGCATTTTTCAGCTTGTTGGTCATCACCCTCAGAGCCATTATCTGCTGACGGATGAAGGTATCTGGGCGGGTGATGTCCACACCCACCTCAGGGTTATTCACCTGGTTGGTCAATCCATCCTTCTGGACCTCGGGGAAATACCTTCGAAAATAAAGACAAAAAAATTGAAACCAACTATTTAAATAAACACATTATTTTTAAAAACATTTTTAGATGTACTTGTCAAAAGCTCCCCACTATTGCTGGGTCAATTAGTAAAAAAAAAAAAGTGTAACAAAAGAGTTGTGTGAATTGTGTGAATGCGTATCAGTGGATAATGACACTAGAAAACCATATAATAGACTGAACTGTCTGACATGCAGAGATTTCCATGGAATAGAAGCTGTGTAGGCGAGACAAGGGAAACCTGTCACACTTTTCACTCTTTTTATATATCCTTGGATCAATGCATCATGCTAGAAATGGCATATCAAATGAAAGTCTAATGCATGTATTTTGTATTCATTACATTGTCATATCTTACTTCAGTACAGAGTTACAGGCACTTAAATAGCAAGTGTGCATGTGACTAGTTGCCCCATCAACAGGTAAGTGTAGGCAAAAATGTCACACTGAATATTGCAACAAATAAAAACACAATCAATTCATTGTTTTTTAACTTCAAAATCAAATGCAGCTTCATTAAAAAAGAGATTGACTCATTGTTTAATTGCCGGGTTAGCTCCTGCAAACCGGAGGGCTCGTCCTCTCGCCTCGGTTGGCTACAAACCAAAACAGATGTCTGCTGGTCTCAAACAATAGTGCTCAAGCTGCAGCTCCACGTCCAGGCCGAACACCTGCCATGGAGCTGTATAGCGATCCACTTTAGCTGGGATAGCTGCCTGACTTTCCGTTCACCTGCGATGAACTTCCCACAGTGTTGAGCCAATGTACAGCAGTTAATGTTATAATCCCTCGCTGCACTCCTGATGGATTTCCTTAGCAACTTCGCCTCCCTCGCTGCCCTTAACATCACGTCACGTGGTGTGCTGCTGTTTTCTGTTTTAATTCTAACCATCCATCCTCCGCTCTCTATTCCCTGCCCTCCTTTCTCTCTCCTCCCCTCTTCATTTAAAAACACATTCACATTTTAAGTAACACCACACACACAACAATTAGTCCAGATCAGCGCTCCCTCTTGTGAGACTTTGCTTAATTTAATACCATTATCACTAAACTAGAAGCTGAATATACAAAAGCACAGTGTGTGTGTGTCTACGTATACTGGGGTAATTTGTCACCTGTGACAACTTGCCCAAAAATCACTGAGACAAGCTGCCCAAAGCTGCCATGTTTGCCAATCTCTGCTAAGTCTTAAGTATAACAAGACAACTTATTCTCTCCTCCACAAAATACAAATACAGTGGAAGCTGTTTATAGTGATCACATTCATCCAGGCTGAATGGATGATTCTTACAGCCATTTTTTTCTTAATTTCTCTCACAGATGTCCATCAAATTGACATTTTTGATTCAAATGTTTGATGTAACTTGATAGCCAATAAAAGAGACTCAGCGTTTAACTGGGAGCTTTTAATCAATGTTTTAAGTGACGGCTATAGCCTGAAACAGTATGGTGCTGTTTGCAAAATAAGTAACATCAGTAGTTAGTTTGTTTTTTTCCCCATATATTTTCATGTACGAAAAGAACCAAAAACACTGTGAGCAGACTTGATTACAATAAGCAAATTATTTTAACAGCCTTTGTATAAAAATGATTCTGTCCTAAGCTTTTTGATCCATAGAAGCAGTTGATTGCTGTAGCCACGAGCACTACAAGCGGTTTCCACTGTATATCATTCAGAGTATTTTTTACTAGAAGAAAAAATATATGTAAAATGTAACTTTTACTTTAGGATGTGAAAAATAGTAAATCTGTGCTCACCTCAGCTCATAGTGTGCCTGGACAGATGGGAAATGACATCATACCAAGCAGATGCACCAAACTGGTATTCAACTTTTAAGCAGCGCCCTCTGGTGTTTATTAATATAAGCAGTGTGGCATCTTACCGATGTGACAACTTACCCCGCTCTCCCCTACTCAGAAGTCTCATAAGAGAGGACAGAGAAAGGCTAATAATGAACTTAATACACAATTATTTTGTTGCTTTCTGTTGTTGAGCTGCGGCTCTCATTCTTATGCATTCCTTTGGAAAAGCCCTCTGAGGAGAAACCTGTGCTGGGGAGATGAACATCTGACCTAATCATGTCAGGCAGTGTTTCGACACATGGAAGAGATATTACTCCTGGGAAAAACATGTCGGTTCCCTGATTTATTGTTTGCCAGATAACAAAGAGATGATCACATGAGGGATTACACACATTTTTCTGACACAATAGCATTTATTCCTCATCATCACAGGTCACCAAGGACAATATACACCTTTGGAGCTGAAAAATAATAATGATAATCTTCCTGTAACACTGCTGATCCTACACCAAAATATCCAATCATTAGCTTTACCACTATCAGTGGTGTTAAAAGATTTTAAATATGAATTATGAGCACTCTGATGTTTTTCTTAGGTATCATGAATTAAACTAGTACAAATGAATGATATTGTGATCCAATCAAACTGAGACCTCAGTAATCACAGAAATTGATTGAAACAATGGCTGTGTGGATTCAGGGTGGCCCAATAATTCAAATCTAATCAAATCTAATTCAAAAATATGGCACCAAATACCAGATAAAGCCTTAGGGATAGCTTTAATGGCATTTTCCAAGAAAATGCAAATAGATGAATGCACTGTGCTTGCTTCATAGTTTAGAAAACAACTAAACTACAGTACCATAAAATGAAACCAGACGCCAATAAAACAAGACAAAAAAAGTCCTCCAAGGAACAAATTAAAGCCGTATAATTGCAGGCTCTCCAACAGCCGAGACTAGGTCAGATATAAGTATATAATCTGATTCTTAATTCAAGGATTAGCCTTATTAATGTATGGCTGGTTTAACAGACTTTGGACCGCTAAGCAGACTTTTGTATTAGGCTGCATTAGCATTATGCTCCGGCACCCTTACCTGCCCTTGGTGTGCCCGTTCCAGCATTGCTCATCGCTGGCGTCCCCGGCGGTCAGTCTGCCCTCCACACACATCTCATCAGGGAGGCTGGACCAAAACTTCTTGGAGAGCTTCAGTTTCTCCTTTATGTCAACCACCTACGCCGAGAAGAGATCCATTTCAAGGGAGGAGAAAGATATCAAATCAACACGAATCAAGCCAGTGTCAAAAATGTGCCGATTACCGTTAAAAGTGAAAGTCAAACACACATTTGAACACATTTCAATGACTTTGTAGTTTGTTTAATGAAAGAATAGACCTCTTGAGTTGAAAAAAAAAAAACCTGCACCCTTTAACTCTTACCATAGTTCTCAGAAAGTGCAAGAGTCCTCAACTGGTGACATGAATTTTTTTTTAGACAATAAGAACGGATCTGCAAGAGATATTTGCATTCTTTCCTGCCCGGCAAATTTTCATTCATATCTCTATTCTCTCATTCCTGAGGTGCTTCAATTTCCTCTCACTCCATAAACCAGATAGCACATGGTGTTGCAGGTTCTTTTTCATTATGAAGGTTAATAGCAAAAATCCTCTACCCCCCAACACACACACACACACACACACACACACACACAAGTCCAAATTATGCTGTAGCCCTTGCGTCCTTGTACTCTTCACCACTTACGGCGCTCTATTGCCTTGCTCGTGCATCAACATGAAAATGCATACGCTTAAAGATGCTGGACTTTGGTCTCCATTTGTGAAACAAGGTGAGTATAATCTAACATGTCTGATGGAGGAGGATGATGGTTGAAAACGTGACGACATAGCCGGCAAACAGGAGTGGTGCAATATACAGGCTCTCTAATTTTTTTTCTCCTATGAGTCAGGAGCAGAATCAGCCACCTCACAACTGAGCCTCATCCTTTTTTTAAACACCCGTTGCTTGTTATGCATCTCATTTGTAGGAAATGCCGCGCAGAGGTGCTCTCAGTATGCACAACTGATACAAGTACCCCGCCGTTACATTAAACCACATCCCTCCAAAGGGAAAAGAGAGAAGTGGATCTTGGGAATTGACACTCAAGACAACTAAACGCCCCGTCTCCCACCTCCTCCGCTGCTTGGCGGAACATTATTTGGGTTTATTTTTCCTTCTGTATTGGCTGTCCATTGGTTGCCATCCAGGGGTGAAAGCAAAATGAAGTTCTTGCCACTTCTACTACCCAAACCTTCATTGTTTCATATTGTTCTCCTCCTGCCCCCAGCTTCATGCATTATCCATAAACATACACAATCAATCATCCTTGAGCATCAGTCTCCTAATTTTAACCACTACATTATCAATTTTCACCTCTCTCTCCTCTTAAACATTTAAATTGAAGTTCTTTGCATTTTGCTTCATCTTATGTTTTAATCAAGCAAAAGTCTGTTGCTTCAACATTTCCCTCACTTTTTTCTTTTTCTTTTTCTGAAACAAGGTATGACAACCAATAACAAATACACTGGTAATGTGTCATTTATCGTTCGTCCTTGCCCGGTGCAAATGACATCAATAAAGTGCGTGGTTTGGATGTGACAAAAGCGAAAGTATGGGATCAATAAATCAAGCACACCCTTCTAAGCACTGTGTGTGTTCAGTGGGTAAAGCTGTGCACTGTTATGGCAGCGGTACAGAAAAACCCACAGAAGTCGCATAGCTTGTTTGACCTAATGTCTGAGTTGTTGGAATAAAACTGAACATCATGAAACATCGTGACTTATTTTGTCTATTTTACTTGAGAGATTTTTTTGCAAGATACCACTGCGTGCCAAAAACCCACAGCGCTCGATATCAGACAGTCAGCTGCAGTTTAGGAGAGGTAGTGGGGTTTCCTGCAGCACAGATTAAAGCCCCACGGGTCTACGCTGGGCACAAACACATTAGAACAATTTATAAACAATTTATAAGAAAACTACTGTTTATGATTACTTAATGTTAGCAGATGTGTTTTCTTGTTGGAAATGCAATCATGATGGGTTATGTGGGGGGTTTTAGCAGTTGTGTTCTGGCACTGAATCCTTTAGTGGTACGGGAAACCAGCCGAACCGCACCCGCCTGCTTTCAGCCCTGCTCCCCATCCTGACTAGACAAGTCAGACTGCGTAGGCAAGCAGCAATATTTTTTTTTACCTTGAATGTCAAATTTTAATTCTCTTTTGCATTTTTGGCCATGTGACACAGTCAGATATCGCTTCATGACTCAAGCCTGTTGAAGCCTAATCTTTCATCAAAAACACAGCATTTGACATATTTCACTGAAGTTGGAGGGAAAGCACGATAGCGGCAGGTTGCCCCCATTATCTTTTTTCCGTCTGACTTGCTGTTGGCTTACGTGAAATTGTAGTGAACCTGAGCAGAACATGAAAGGTGCTGTACTGACTGTGTGACGCCGCTGTAGGCCCTGACACTGCTTTTGATGTGTTAATCCTGTCACACTGATGCCAAAGCACTTCAGCAGCTCTGATATTACCCAGAGGGTTAGGACTCCACTCAGAGCAGGAGATTGACTGGCAATGTTTAACTAAACCTCACACATTTGCACCAAGTTCAACAACTGTGGGATTCACAGTTTTGCTAAGGATCTGGTAGCAAAAAAATAAAAAAAATAAAAAATAAAAAAAATATCAGGTCCATGAAATAGCGTGAATTAATGTGGGGGAAGAAACGTGCTCGTGTTTAAGTGACTATTTGGTGAGAATCTGCTTAAAAAAACATTATACTGCCATTTTTAATTACGCTTTAAAAAGATAAACTATTGATTTTTTTTTCCAAATGATTTCAACACATAACCACTGGATTGGGTGAATACAAATAAGGTTGTAACATTCAATAAAGTCATTTATCCTATGCTAGCAAGGCCATCACTAGTACATAAATATATGCACAATCACCTCATATATGTATGTCACATTATCATATGTGAGTGAATATTGAAAAGAAATCATTTTCATCCACTATGAATACATAATTATTGGCGGTTATATAAAACTGCCTATCTAGACAGAACACAAAAAAACATTCCCGCATGGAATATATGAAATATATGAAATAAACCTTATCTACTTCAAATGCCTAAACAGGCCAAAGAAGGGAAAGTGAAAAATCTAGGAGGGGAGAGAGTGAGCCTTTTCACAAAATAATAAAGATGCAGTTTGCTTCTGTGAAATGTGTGTGAATCCAAGTCTGTCTCCCACTTCACTGTGCATTGCCCATGAATAAATGATAAGACTGCAACAAGCGGTCGGGCACGCAATCGGCTGCAATGCACACTAGATGGCACTATGTCTTTGAGAAATCTGAAATTGAGGGGATGAGGGTGAGAAAGAGGCAAAATGAGAGTGAGCGAAAATGCACTTGCCACATAGGCTCAAATGAAAATACATTTCATTTCAAAGTAAATCTATCTGAATATGATTCATTCATATTTCATGTAATGTGGGTTCTCTACATGGTCTATCATAGAACTGTGCTTGCCGTCCTGCTGATCATGCCATGCAGGCATAGCAAGGGAAGCTTGGAATGAAATAGCTGGGTACATGAGCACTCACTACTATTTCTGTGAGAAGTAGCAACGCATTATTGAATATAACTGCATCAATATTTCTGAAAAGAACAAAAATCTAACAATCCTCAGTACTAAAATTACAATCATGTTCAGACCTGATCTCTCCAATACAACAGAATTTAGGAAAGAGAGGGGGTAGAGGTGTGTGTGTGGAAGTGAGACCCTTATTACAAGCAGCTGTCAGACTTTAACAATGACCTGATAATCTCATTAAAATCACTGTGGAGATCACAGGCAAAATAGCCTCCCAACCCCACAACAGGAAATTACACTGTATTTGTCTTTGGTGACATCCTAACAGATGATTATTATCCAAATTTTTTATAGTCACTATTCCAATGCCTGATGACATTGAGGGTGTCATTAGTGCATGGTAACTATGGCACCGCAATAAGGCAGAGAAGATAGTGAATAGCAGCATTTACTCTCTGGATGTGCAAGTTATGATAACGTCCATTATGTCATTTCTTGCAAAGTACTTTATTAACATTAAGTCGGCACATTACTGAAATCTCGGTGAAATGCCAGTGAAAATGCATCTCAAGACATTAGCGGCGACAGTCATTGATAGGCCTATCTTCTAAATGTATTAATTGTGAGGAGAGAGCGAACACAAGCCATGCTTTTACTGAGAAAGCACAGAGTCTCACTCTTCCCTCAACACGGAGTAATGTTCAGCATGTAGCAGAGGGAGGGTGATCATTTTCTGCGTTTCCAAGGTTCTCAGTGGGCAGGATTGTTCTATAAAATTTCTGGCCTTGCTCTGTTTCTGTTTTATGCATCACATCATCTGCAATCTATTTCTCTCATAGGCAAGATGTGGCCCTGTTGGCTAATGTTTCTTGCAATTCTGTTGAGGTGACCGCTTGAGAATGTTTCTGAAAATATGGCAAAGTTAGCCTCACCTTTGCAGAAAAAGAGAAGAATTGCAAGACTGAATTAAATAGGGATGACTAAAGTCTCAGATGGACAGCTGCTGTATTTGTCTCGCATCATGTTTGTGTTGATGAGCGATACAAAATGCATGCATTGCGCAAAACTTTTCGACAAAGGTCATCTAAAAGTGCTTGGGTTTTGGCTTGAATAAGGAAAGAGATTATTCCTGATTAAGCATCAATTTAAACCCAGAGGATGAAAGGCTGCAGGAGCCTGTAGTTTTCCCTGCTCTCCCCTTTTCTCCTCAGCAATATTTTTTCTCTTTCCCCCTCCCTCTCTCTGGTTGCTGTCATGAACCATACATTACTTCATTGTGTTTCTCCCTCTTTCTCTCTGCTCCCTCTCTCTGACTCTGCTCTCCTTTCTCTTTGGTCTTTCCCTCTACCCCCAAAGTCCTAAGTGAAAGTGAAGGTTGCGTGGCTACCTGACCAGTGATCTTAGACCAGAGCTCCTTCTCTGAGAAGCTTTTTGAAAGCCTCTGCAGTACAACAGGGTATTTTCCGTCTTCTCTGTCCTCTGGAATGTGCATTTTCTTGCTGTTATCTCCCCTCTCGCCAGTCTCCCTACTCTTATATTCACAGTTTTTCTCTCCCCTCTTCCAAGCCTCCATTTTTGTTTTCTCTATCTTGAACTTCTCATTTGCCACAGAAAAAATGAGCTGTAAGGCATCATTGTGTTCTTAAATGTAATACATTAATTATACATGATTTATGTTCTGTCTATTTTTATTGAACATTAATTTGTCAGATAATTTTAATCAAATCAATCTGCTGTAAATTCTGTTTGTTCCTATTTTCACGGTCTTTCTGCAGCTGTCTGGAGAGGGATGACAACAGGAAAACAGGGTGTTTACCCAACAGCACTAAATCACAATACAGAGGATTAATTCAGTAGCAAACATCATTAAAAGGTAGCCTGTTATGTGCTATTGCTCACACAGCATAACCTCTCACACACCAAGCACAATCTCACCTTTCAACTCATATTATTGAAAAAAAAGAAGCTTTACAGTGCAAAGCAGGCCAGCCCAAACAGATCACATATACAGTGTTTACTCGTTGTGGAAAATAATTGGGTAGCTTGAATGGACAAATATGAGAAATATTTACAGACCATTATTATTTCCAAACAACAGTATGAGTCAATGAGATAATGATGTTAGCAGGCTTAAAGTCTGTGTTTACATACACTCAAAGCATTTCTTACAATATTTATCATTGGTCTTGGAATTTGTGTAATGAATTTTTATGATGAATGGGTGTTTGGCCGCATGCAGCTGTGTTTGCAAGTGTGCATAATGTGCGTCCAAAAGTTTGTGCATGCACTCGTGTGGCTCTGTATGTGTGTCAACCGGGCAGGAGCTGCATGCCACCTTTCAGCTCAGCATGAGCTGTGAGTGAACTGCGGTTTGACCGATGGTGTTCGGATGCCCTTGCCTATTCACAGATCAAAAGCTGACGTGTCACTGGCTTTGAAGCTGCAGTCGCACTCCTGGCAACTGCACAGTGTCAGGGACCCAACCTCTTATCTGGCTGAGAGATGATGCTCAACTGACGAGCTATCTGTCTTTCAAAAAACTGCTGCTAAACCAGATCCCCGCTTCTTACTGTCCAAACATGCACAGTACACATCACACTCAGCACTGCCCTGCCCAGACTTGGTGTATTCACTATCTCCCATGGCCATTCTGTCTTCCTTTAATTCCTTCTCTCACTCTGTTTCTGTCTCCCCCTCTCTCTCCGAGACACACACACAACAAAAGAGCACGCAAAAACGTGGCTTGTTGAGCATTCTGTTTCAGTTTGGGGTATAAAGCCACTATCTTGTTAAATTAACAATCAGTTTTTTGTTTTAAGCAACTATCGAGGGATGCCATGATTGCTTGACACTGAGCATACCCCCTCTGCTTCATGTCTGAGCTAAATTAGTGCATGTTCAATCTAATCATAGAGTGGGCAGCAGGTCTCGCCACTAAACCACAAGGGGCAGACAACTCCTCGATCAACTTATTTTCCCTGGCAACTGCTGCTCCTGTCTGCATTAAAATAGTTTTTCATTTGATACGAATGCTGTATTCTTCCTGCATCTCAATTACAGAGTTCAAGGAGTTTGGTTCTGCTCATACCAAACTGTTGCCATGCCATAAGTCTCCCTCTGACCAGTGACCACTTTGAGGACAGACTGAATGGTTTCTCACATGAAGGAAGCCCGCAGTAAGAATAACTCTGCCTCTTCATCACATTCTTTGTCAAGTTATATCCTGCTCATTGTAGTCTGTTAATTGAGCCACATCTATAGACTAATAGAATGTCCTCTAAGTGTGTGCACTATGTGTAGTGAACAACTTGTGCTGCCATAGTGTCGAGTATCAGTGTGGTGGGGCCCTGCGGGTGTATGTCCCTGGACACGGCTATTTAATCACTGGTGTCTAACACCTCATAAAGCCCTCCTCCTGGGCCCAGGTCTACCCATAAACAGCAGATTCTCTCAACCAAGACGTGCCATCTGGCTCTGAAGCAATTTTAGCATATTAAAAAATCTGTAGTGTATAAATAATATTGGTTAAACCAAAAGCATACTGAGTAAATGACCTCTGTGATAATGTTTTGAATAGCATGTGTCTCCACTTTGTGAGCTCCGTTGCATTAGCCTTTTGTCCTTGTCTGCAAAGAGTAGCCTCAAAGGTGACTGACGCCGCTGCTAGAGCAGGTAGCTACCAGAATGCATATAGATGTGGGCTGTTTTCATCCAATCAATATCCATCAACAGAGGGCAAAAGCAAATATGTTTCCCCTCTGTGACTTCGCAATAGATGAGACTAGAGAGGCATCAACCAACTGTTAAGCCTGCAGTATTCACACAAATGGGAATGGCACGCTGAAGCAATTCTTCCTCCAGTCACTGGTCAGGAAATGACACAAAGGCTTTCAAACTAAAATGTGTTTTTATATTATAATACAATAGTGCATGCCATGCCCCACTGCCAGTCGTCGACCCGTGCAGACTTTGTTCGTGATCAACCTGTTTCTTTTCCGATTCTGAAGGCTCTTGCACTTTCTCCTAGTTAAAGCCGGAGCCGCCCTCCTTGTTTCTCATGATTACAACTGATTATGTCCCCACATAAATCTGTCAGCAAAGAATACTACAATATGATTTAACACAGACATCTCAACAAAGCCACGGCATGGCCAGCACATATATCATTCTTAAACCCCTGAGTGATGGTACTGTCAGTGACAGTCTTGCGAGACAATTATTATGCTGCTTCCCAGGCATGGATGATACTTGACATAAAGTGAAATCCTATTGTTATTCAAATGTGGCTATTATTTTCTGTTTGTTATGATTGCAAGCCTAGCCTTCGAACAATAGCAGAAACTCTGCAAGATCCATCTCAATGCTGTATCTGACAGAAACTGAAGGCAAGGTATGGATACAAGTGAGGAAATAAATAAAGGCAATGAATATTTATCAGTCCTCATGGAGTCATAAATACCTCACGATTTAAAAGCTACTTTGAAGAAATACAGTGTATGCTGTTTTAACATAACATGAGGCATGGTTCAAACAGTAATGGTAAGATACAGCACTTAGGTTAGAAGTACTGCGATACTGTCTGACAAATGTTGTCACGTGCCGTTTTGATTCCATAGCTGAGTGGAGAGGAGTGGTGAATACTGCACTGAATCATCAAGTTCTGCGACACCCTGGAGGTGTAACTTTATTCTGAAACTTTCAACGCATCTTCATAACTGCCGTGGGAGAAATAATTCATCATTTAATGTGACGGTGAATATCTCTGTACCTTGCTTAAAAAAATGTTCCATGGCTCCAAGAATAGCAGAAATGGTGTTGTTACAAGAGATGCATAATTACCTACTAATGGTTTCAGTCTCTCTGGGCTAATCTGACCA
>OMLB01020838.1:0-22071 GCA_900302555.1 Myripristis jacobus
TGCATATGATTAGAGATAGGTGAAATGAACAGCTTTCCTGTGAACTATTTGAATACCATTTCACTTTGCTAAGTGTTCACTAAGTGTGTGTGTGTGTGTGTGTGCGCGCGCGCGCGTGTGTGTGTGTGTGTGTGTGTGTGTGTGTGTGTGTGTGTGTGTGTGTGTGTGTGTGTGTGTGTGTGCGTGTGTGTGTGTGTGTGTGTGTGTGTGTGTGTGTGTGTGTGTTCCACTGGGTGTGTGTGTTCCACTAGGGTGGACTTTAGTCTCTGAATGGCAGTTAGTAAAAAAAAAAAACAAACAAACAAAAAAACCCCACAAACACAAGGTCACATTACACATTAAAAACAATTCCCAGAGCTCAGCTGATCAAACCAGCTGTAGAGAGGATGGGAGCTATCTGCCAGGATGCTCCTCACCTTCTTCTTTGTCCTTTCTGTAAAAAGTTGAGTCATGGGCTTTTGGGGTTTGCCAGCTATTTTGTTTGCCATTAACACAAACCTGGAAAGTTTATTCTTAGATCTACAGTTTAGGTGGTGTGCCAGACAGGAAGATGAGAAGTTAAAACTGAATAACACCAAGGCCTCTGAGTCTTCTAAGATGATAAGGTCACTGTGAGCATCTCTTGAAAATTTACTTCAAATTTTCAGAGACGCTCACCTGGCAGTCCTGAACTGCACCAAAATATTTAAAGTTTTCTGCAGTTTCAACATGTTGGCCATCAATTGAAACAGGCCCTGTTTTCAAATCTTGTTTTGGACAGATAATTCATTTGTGTGTGTTTTCACTAGGAGGCAAACTAAGGCCATGTAATAAACATTTAAACATTTAAACCATCTAAAATGTTTCTCATGATCATAATTTCATGAATAAAAAGAGAGAACCTCACAGAGGAAAGAACACAGCCTTGTGGGCAGCAGGGCTCTGTGGGCGGCAGAATAAAAATCTCTGATCCAGAGAGCTCACCCCTTTTTTGATGCTGAGATCAGTGAGTCTTTTCAGGAGAATATGTGTCCTGACTGAATTAAAAGCTGAACTAAAATCCACAAATAGGCCCCTGGTCTATCCTTGAGGATTCATAGCTGTTTTGTGACTGCATTAATCAGAGTCAGCACAGCGTCATCTGTGCCTTTGTCATCCTTACATGCAAACTGCACTGGACGGTCATGTGACTGACCAAAACTCTCACACAGGTTTACACAATATGGAGGTGATTGCGATAGGCCAAAGATCATACACCATCCTTGCGCCTGCCTTTCTTGGCCTGATTACTGACAATTTCCGTGATTTCGGCACTAGGAACAGGCTGAGACTCAAACAACCTAGTAAAAACGTATTTTAGTTGAGGAGGTTTTAACAACATCGCCCTCTTTGATATCGCTTGGTGCTTCTAGAGGGAGATTTATTCATATCTCATCACATTCTGTCCTGCCATTCATACTGTCAAATCTACACTAAAAGTTGTTCAGGGTTTTAGCAAAGGTTTGACTGTTACAGGATCATCATCCTTTTTACTGGATCTGTCCATTATTGTGTTTAGTCTCCAATGCCTGTCTCATATTAACAGTTAAAATCTGCTCTCCATTTTATTTTTAAAATGAAATTTTGCCTTAAAGATTTATAAGTCCATATTACCACTTGAAAACCAGGACCTATTATTTGGGAACATTCTCAAAGTTTTAGTTTCAGACATAGCGTCCTCACATAATATAACTTAATATACTAAGTAATGATATCTATGAGTTCACCAGCATCCTGGCAGAATTGAAAGAAAATGTCCTAGTTAATCACCTGGGAGCAGTCAGTTGCTGTTTACATCTATCAGACCACATCTTTATTTGCTTGGTGGCAGGTTTCACTCTGTTCACCACAACCTTGTATCTGGGCAAGAGATGAATATTGCGATCAGATTTCCTGAGGTTAGGTCTGCGTACCGCTTTAGGCATCAGGGATCTTCCCACAGCAGCGATCAAGACACCGGGCTTGACAAATGGGACAGTCAACATGTTGCTGAGGGGTAGGCAGGTGGCTGCATGAATTAAAATCTCCAACAATTCAAACCAGTTGGTCTGCAGGGCGAGTGGGTGCCTCATTGTATTTCTCAGGCTAAGTAGGGCAGAGATCTGGTCAGACTTGCTAAAAAAGGCTAAAGGAAGTAAAATCACTTGCTGCAGTATAGGCCCACAGTAGGAGACTGTGTGGGCCAGCTATTGCCAACAAACACACACAGCCCTCTCCAATGGGTTTAAATGAGTTGTGCTCGTCTCTGTGCGCTCTTATTGTGGGAGGCCTGTACCCTGTGAGACTCGGGGCTGCATGATCTTTGAGCCACGTTTTTGCAGAGCAAACACACACTAAAAGACCTCTGTATGTCCATTAGGAGAGGACATGACCCGAGACAAGAGACTGAGTGTTTTTCTGTCTCTGTGAGCACAGACAACAGAGTGTGCCTGAACGGGGCTAAGTTTATTCGCCTATTCACGCGCAACAATTAACCATGCAGATATAGGGTCATATTTCACTTGGATGCCCAGCTTTACTTTGAAACCAAAAACTCATGCATGACCAACAGGATAATCAACTGGGAAAAACACACCCCTCGTTCATGCTTGAATTCCTAATGGTGAGGTGTGTGATGCGAGTTGCCGTTGAGTAAATAATCTATTTCCAACTGGTACCGACCAGATATAAGTAATAAATACAGGTAAGCAGCTGTCTAAGGAGTTGGATGCACTCTTGAACCAGGGCTGCTTGACTTTCTGAACTCCCTGTCTTTATAGCAAGAGGGGAATGTGTTACTGTTTACGATACTTCATAATGTCAATATGGTGCCCATACACATTACACACAATGTAAATCAATATAAAGGTTCAATGTGTACCATTTTATAAATTTAAATTGTACATAGCCCATTCAAATGTAAGAAATGTACGCAATCTTTTGTAAAACTGCTTAATATGGTGTGCTATTCTAATCAGTGCACTGTATTTCTTCACAAAAAATAGTGGATACTTCATTTTGGAGCAGTGCTGTAGCCTACTTTTTGTTTGCTACTGCATAACATCTTTATCTCACAAGACACCCACCATATCCATCCAAGAACATATAGGATTGCACTGATAATTCAAATTACCCCCCTCCTGGGAAGCAACTACAATAGCGAATGTAAAAGTGCAGATCAAATTTCACTTGTATTTCACCTTAAAGGAACACTGGATTGAGTGGACCTCAATGGATTTCACATTCATAACAGTGTTTGTGTAACTACACTGATTGTACTTCAACATATCTGAAAGCATAGGGATAGGTCAGCCTGTATCCAGCCCTCACTAATTACCACGCCCAAAAATTTGAATTCGGTGGTGATGATTCATGGGGAGTGGAAACCAGGCAAGGGACAGGAAACCTGATCTTGTCTTGATGCAACTGTTTTATGCACACACAAAGGTTGTGCGTATGTCCCAGTGGCTTAAGATGCCAGGCAGGTGGTAACTACCAGCTAGTCAAATGGCTTTGAATCCCACTTGTGATAAGTTTAGTTAAAGGTTCCCATATGACCTGAGACAACCTGTCCAATACTAATGAGTGTAATGCACCACTTGGAATAATGTGTCACTGCCCTCTTGTGGCAAATGTCTGTAACAACCGAAGATAGTGTATAAATACAGTATGTCTAACAATCCATAACTGTCAGTGAGAGCAGTATGTAGTATAAATAGTGAAGCCTTTCTATCCATTTTTACTATTTTTACTTTTTTTTATAATATGGAACAGTATAGGCCTACCACACTATAATTGCTGCCATAATCTCAACGTAACATTTTAAAAACAAACATTTTTGCAAAAACGCTATTTCTTGAAAATCCTTAAAAATTGGATTTCTTTGGACATTTATTTTATTTTATTTTATTTTATTTTATTTTATTTTATTTTCAGAGGGCAAAATAAAATGAAACAAAATTTGACAAAATTTGCCTTGAATGTTGAACATTATATTATGCAAAACATGCCCTAAACATTGAGAGAACATCAATTAAGTCAAGTACATTTTAATGTAAATGTCTTCATCTTAAAGGGAAAAAAGAAAGAAAAGAAGAATATATTAAACGGTGGGTCCAAAAGTATTGTACATATTGATGGAAAAAGTAAACAGCAGCTCAGTCGTCCATCAGCAGTGTAGACTCACTCAGGTGCACAGACCATGGGGTTCAGCAGGAATGAATGAATCCTCCGGGTTGACACTTGTATTGCATGTGGAAGCTCATTCACTCTGTTCATAAATGATCGGGCTCAGTGGACCAAATTAAGCAACCAGGATGCAAATGGAGTGGAGCTGCATGTCTAAGAAGATTAGATGAGATTTACCTGCCTCGCAGTCGTCAGCAGCAGTGTTCACACAGACTCAGTGCATAGCAACAGGTCAGTGTGCCCTGAGCACAACATTAGCATTCACCATGGACTAGGACTGAGGCCCATTGAGCAGAAATGGGAGCTCCTGTTTCCCCGTGACTTGTGATTATTTCTCCCCGTCCATCAATCAAGCCTCTGGCAAAGGTTGGTATCTCTCCTATCCTGTACTGCCTGTACAAATTTTCATAATGAGCGTGCATGTGTAGGCCTTTATGTTTGTTTGTGCACATGCTCAGTGTATAATGCAATGGCGTGGCAGCATCCACTTGTTTAGAAGCCTAGAGCAAATTTTCCAGCCTACAAACAAGTCCAGTTGACCTCGATTCAACTCTGTGTGGAAACTCATGACCTGGATGGCTGAGAACCTCCAGAGACAAGCCCACAGCATTTTAATGTGGAGACCCATTACCATTTTAGCTGTACTTTCTCACCACTGAGGTCGTGCTTAAAACACAGTAATAACTTTCATTCCTCAGTCAGAGAACAGCAATGTGAGTTGAACGTGCTCCAGCGTGATGGCATACATCCTGGGGTCTGTATTTACGTGGACATTCAAGGGAATACTGTGCACCTGCAGGTTCCTTTGGGTGAGTTATCAACATTTTGAAATTAAGGCACACTGACAACAATCAGCTGATTGAGGTTAGAAAGTGCACAATAAAATCATGAACAAGCCATGTTTTCTTTATTATAGATATGCCCCTACAATGCAATCAAATTCTTACCACGGGAAAAGCATATTCTGGAGGACACAAACTACC
The DNA here is from genome assembly GCA_900302555.1 of Myripristis jacobus. Taxonomy (NCBI): domain Eukaryota; kingdom Metazoa; phylum Chordata; class Actinopteri; order Holocentriformes; family Holocentridae; genus Myripristis; species Myripristis jacobus. The sequence continues at coordinate 5,169 of OMLB01020838.1, forward strand.
AGCCAAAACACTTTACAGGTAAAGATTTGCAGTACCTAACAAAATAAGACAAAGAAAGAAACATACAGGTGTAATCTTCATTTTCAAATAAACATTCTGATTTCCAATTATTTATCAAGCACTGTACCACATACTTCAATGTCCATCTGACACGTTTACACAATCCTCTATCTCCTCAATCTGAGTGGTATTTAAATGTGCTTATTTTACTTGATTTGTCAGGTTGTGAACGGAAAGCGAGTCCTGCCATACCTGGCAGCCCTGACCGTACAGTTGCCCTTCACGACAGACTGACCAGAACTGAGAAAGAGATCCTGTCTCTCAAGACCAGGCTAGTCTGTGAAAAGGCATCATGGGAGAGGCGGTTTACAGAGCTGCAGAGAAAACACGAAGAGCTATGCAATCAGGTATGTGTATGTGTCTGTGCATAGGTGTGTCTGTGCATGGGTGTGTCTGGGTTTGTTTGTGTGTGTGTGTGTGTGTGTGTGTAAGTTTAGAGCAAAGATCTCCATCTTAACATGTCATTTTGTCTCATATTCTGTCTTATAATTTTGTTTTTCTTAAAATTAGTGCAGTGCCCGTTAAAACACGGCTGTGTGACACTAAATGACTTGTTAAACTTGAGATTTTTTTTGCAGTGTTTGTGATTGCTATTTAACTGATTTTTTTTTTTTTTTTTAAATACTCAGCTTGTCTCAGAAATTGGAATTTTGAAAGTGGTCAGCTATGACAACAAAAGAGAGATGGAGGTGGACAATGGAGAATTATCTGACGAGAGCTCAGGTAAATCACAATCAACCAGATTCAGCTCTTTCTGAATTGTTTGTGCATGCCTTTGACTTCCATAGCACTTTCAACTGATATTCTCAAATTCACAGGCAGTCCATCACGAATAACAGGGTCTGAAGGGTCATCAAGAGGCAACACTTGTGCAAACAGCTTGTCGGGCAGCCAGTTATCATTATCATCAGCATCAAGCTCCAGGTCGTCCTCTACCCAGTCTTTAACCACCAGGTATCACTCTTATAGATCCTCATCGGCCCTTTACAAAATATTACTACTGTAATGGATTATTCCACACTCTGGATTTAGGTCTTATTGATAAAGGAAGTAGTGTAACTTCTTCAGACATATCAGTGGTCTTTCTGCTGTTAACAAAATCACCTTGAAATACCTATCCTCATCATGACCATCTCTTTTATTTTATCACCCACTGTGCCAAACACTAACTGTAATGATGAGTGAACTCTGTCTTCTGTCAGTGCGGGTTCATGGAGGACGTCCCATGGGCCTCACCGGGTTTTTGTCCCCCATTCCCCCATGGACCTGCAACTGGGTCACCGGGTCAGAGTCATGCTGCCGTCTGGTCGGATTAGCACAGGAACTCTTCGCTTCCTCGGCCACCTGCAGGGGGAGCCAGACCTCCACCTGGGGGTGGAGCTGCAAACACCTGATCATGGCCTGCAAGATGGCAGCCACATGGGACAGAGCTACTTTGAATGGTAACTGATATCATTCCCTTGCTATGTGAATACAAGCAACCGGTAGCTTCCTCATGCGCCTTTGTACAAACATTTTCACATGAAGAATGCTGCACAGGGAAGCTGTTAAACACACAAGCACACTCTTAAATTCATTAAGTGGTGCTTAACTTAGCATTGTATGTTCTGTCCTTGAGTAAAAAAAAAAAAATAACACTTCTTTGAAAGCTGCAAATACCATGCATGCATTCTTCAAACCACAGCACAGATTTATAAAATACATCATCTATTTTAGCTTTCTGTATGTTCTATCTTAGGCTGCAGTAGATGTAATCCATCTGTTGTTAGACAGTTATTCCTGAGGGCAAGGGTTAAATGTGTAACATCATATTAGTCTCTCTGTGAATGAAGGCATCCTTCCACAGCCCTCTGGTGTCTAACAGTCACATAAAGCCAAGGCTTCCAAATACCAGACATATTTCAGCTCTGCAGAGGCTGAGCTGAATATGCAAATCTCAGCCTGAGGCCAACTTGGGAGACTCATATTACCACACTTCAGATGTGAAGGGTGGATTCATTTGCCCAAAGTGATAACAGCTTTCAGTTATTATGGTATAAAGAGGATTTTAAATCTAATCCTATGTTCATAAATTAATGCAGTGGCATACAGCAAGCACATAAACTACCCATGTGTAAACAGACCTTGTATGAATTGTCTTTTGAATCAGGTATTCAAGGATTTTTAGTCTCTTATGTCAGGGGGGTTTTGATTTTAAGACTCCAAACATGTCTACCATGTTAATGCCTTGTTACTTCTGCCTTTGTCCTGTACAGCAAGCCTGGATATGGTGCCTTTGTACCATTCAACAAACTGCTGATGGCCTGGGAATGATAAAAACACAGTCACACGGAAACTAGCAGAGCTGCCTATCTGGATGCATCGACAGATTAGAGGAACAACTGAATGCAAAACACTGGTTATAGTCATGCATCTGATCCAGTTGTCTGAAAGCTACAGTGGGGTAAAGCTCATGTCTAAGCAAGCACTAACAATACATTAATGTCTTTTAAATATGTGAACTGACATAAATTCAAGTGTTATTCACAATAAAGTATTAACATTTCGTTAAACGTAGTTCTACCTTTCTTCTTCTTACGTGAGGCTTGGACAGACTGTAACATTTGACAAGCACATAATAATCATTTGACCATTTCTTTAACTCTGTGCAAAACACAGCGATAAATCCATTTTCTAAACTAAAATATGAATCAAGCAAAAGCTTTGAAGGGAAAATTTCAAAGCAACATATAAGTTGAACCTGTTGAGCAAAGAAAGCTTTTGTTCCTTTTCCTTTTCTTTTCCTTTTTTTTTTGCTGAAGGCAAAAGTGACATTATGTATATTGAGTGACACTTAATTCACAGCTTTTGCCTGAAGGGATTTTCACTCCTCACACAGAAATGTATCTAGGTATATCAATGTCAGAGCGTCTTCATATTCCACACCTGCCAAAACACACTATGTTTATGACTATGTAAAGGTCATATACGGATGGGACCTGTCTGCCTTGACATTGACAGAGTTTGACTCAACTTGAGTGTGAAGGAATTACATGATGTTGCCAATTGTGGAGACAAATTACTTCTCACGCATGCAGAAATAATTCCAGACATGTTTGGAAGGTGTGGATGTTTCTTTCCATTTGAACATAGTGGTGAACAGGTACCTTTAGCAACACCTGAATCACCCATGTTCAAGCATTTCTGGGAAAAGTAGAACCAGAAATAGATTTTTACTGGATTCCAACCTTGAGATGACTTACGAGAATGGCTTTATCATCTCATGAGTAACAGCACCAGAGTTTCCAGTTTCCAATTTCAAAAGGACTCTGATGTTTGAGGATTGCATTACTTCAATATTACTTCCTGTTCATTGGAATCTCCCCCAGTTGCTGATAGTGACTGCTGATTACACAGAAGCTGGTGTAGCCAAATCAGGATATTGCGCATATAATAGTTGTGTTTTTGCATATTGGGCATTACAGTTTCGAAACAGGACAGAAGAATAACAGTTAAGCATGTGCATCCTAAAGATTGTCGATGTTGGGTAAGACTTGCCACTTGACTTTGAAAATAGCTCACATTCTTACAATCAGTATGAGGAAGAATGCCAAGCAGGAGGGAAATGTGTAGGCTTTCATGGAGGCGTCAACTCAGCCCAGTGCTGATGTTGGTAATTCTGTTGGATCACTAGTAAAAGTATTTTTGTATTTTTTCCCCCCTATCAAGTCTCCAAATGCTAACAGAACATTCACAGGTTAATTTTAAAATTATGCCACTGTCCATTCAATACCACCACCACCAGTAAACACCAAGATTGCTCAAGTCATGTCAGTCTGACCGTGCATTAAAGGTCACCAGCACAGGCACTCATTTACACACACACACATATTAACACAAATCAGGCTTATCTTTTCCTTCAGACACATAAACTCTAAAAAAAAAAAGAAAAGAAAAGAAAAAAAGGGGGAAAAAAAGAAAAACAAGTTATTGAAATGTTCAAGCCAGCAGCGTGAGTCGCGGAACTGATAACTCAGTGTTTTTAAAATCCCTAGGCTATTGCTCATTTTTGAGAAAAAAAGGGACAAGCCTGAGCGTGGGAAGGCAAACCTGTTCTGATATGTATCCAATGCTAGTGTGGTGTGAAATTTGGACCATATTGTATAAGAGCATTAGATAATACCACCATACTAAATAAAGAACTATTATGAAGTTCTTTCCTGGATTCACCTTGATAAATAAGTGGGTGAATCAGTGGAGCTATTGTGCCTATAGTTTATACTGTGTAAACATATATGATCTTGATTCATACAGTTTGAGACATGAGGCATTTTATTTATTTCTACAAGCATGATTTTCCATCTGTGTTTACAGTAAATATGTATTTACCAGCATCATATTCCCTTACAAATGGTGTCTTAGAAAAATCTGCATGTTCATGAGAACTTATTTCCTTTTACCCTCATCACCAAAAACCAAAACAAAGACAAAACCTTAAGGTCTTCATAAAGGTAATTTAATCTTGGTACCTGGATATGAAGCACCTTAATTTATTAATTTAGATTTCACACTTCTGTTAGACCAGGATGCTGTTACTGAGAAATACACAGAGAACCTGCCTACACACTCACCAGATACAGTGCGCTTCTCCTCTCGTGTTTCTTTCTAATATTGAAGCATTTGAACATTACTGGACAGTCCGGTACAACAAGGACAATGTTAAAATGTATCCAATCTGAAGTTTCCTGTGTACAGTGCTGTTAGCCTACAGCATGAATTATTCAAAGGATGTTCTAAGGCACTGATATTGCATTTACAGATAGAGGTGATGGCATTTTGGAATTGTATAAATTCCCTCTGCTGCTGTCACAATACTATTGTCAGATTGCTGGTTGAAGTAAAACTTAAATGCTGTCTTGTTGATTAGGATCCCCGGCTAGATTTATACCTACTGAAAGCCTTGGTTAATAAACTACTAATAAAATACTCCTCTTGAAATACAGCATACTGTAGCTTATCTTATATGGAGATATAAAACTGGCAAAAGCAAGTGCTGACACACTTCTGCAGAATGACAATGCGGCTACTGAGAAAAAAAGTGCCACTTTATACAGCAATTCCTTTTTGCATGAGAACTCAATTGTACACAAAAAGCGGATAAAATCAAATTTGACACAATATGCATCAACAGTCAAAACTCTAGAAACTCAGTCACAGCTGCTGACAGTCATCTAGAGACACTTTTCATCCACAACATGGATGACAAGATCCAATCTGACTAAAATGTCATACAAATGTATATAGTTATGAATAGATTAACATCATAATTGCATATCCATCAAGGCACATTACATTACAGTACAGTGGAACAATTTCTGGGGAAATGCCTTTTTGAAAAACAAAACAAAACAAAACCATCTTGCCCATATGTTTCCAAATCATTTAACTTTATGGACTACTGAAGCCTCTCACAAGATTTTTAAGATATTAGATATCATAATATGACACTGGATATAACTGAGGTCCTTAATTTGATGCAAGACAAGGCAAGACTAGGCGAGTAATAGCAAATAAGAGTCATCCGAAAATCCCTCCCTGAGCCTTAAGGTTGAGGATCTCCGCTGCCAATTTCTGAGCATCCATCAGGTGTGGGAACATTTCCATGACTGTATCCACCTCATGTGGGTTGAAGATGGCTTGTAGCTTCTTGCGGAGCTCCAACTTTTCTGCATCACAGGCAGTGGAAGATGGCTGTGGCTGGGCCCAGGACGAATGGTACTGCTGGTCTCTATAGGAGTAGTGAGGGCTGTGGGAGGGTGAGGAATGGCTGGAACTGGGGAGACTGCAAGATGTCCTGGCCCGGGGCAGCCCTTGGAAGGGATCTGACCAGTACTTTGGCTGATGATGGTGGGGTTCACTATACTGGAGGTGGCTGGGGAGGCTGTAGTGGTGTGGTATACTGGGAGGGTACATATGGGGAGGGTAGGTATCATATCGGTGTTGACAGCGGGAGTTTGAGTTACAGTGATGTTGCTGGTGAGCTGCAGATGGCACTACATGGGAACAACACCTACAAGATGGGAGGTTGTTGTTCCTCTCCAAAGGCATGGAGGGGTTTCTGGGTCCAATTGGAGCAGGTTGCTGCTGGAGCCTCGTCATGTGGGAGTTGCTGAGAGTGTGTGAAATGTCAGAATACTGGCTTTCATAAGAGCCGAGGCCTGAATCCAGGCACTCATGAGAGATGCTGGCATAAGGGTGATTGGACATGGAGTGCTGTCCAGGCCACTCTTTCTGATGCAGGCCTCCTGTTGTGGAACCAGATGCATTATTCTGACTGATTCTGGCTCCATCCCAGTACAGTTTGTTCTCACTAACCTGACAGGGATTTAAGGAAATGTGCTGATCCAGGGACAGCCAGTGCTCCATTTCTAGAGGATGTGTATAGGTGATATGAGCAGGGCCAAGATCAGACTGAGGATCTCTTGATGATGATCTGGAATTTTTGTCCTCTTTTAGAGTAGATATCCGAGCTTTCTCTCTCAATTCATCCGCCAAGGAGAGGTGGGAGTGGGTTGCTCGTTCTGGATGGTAGAACTTACATTTGATGCCATAAGTGCACTTTTTGTCTGAGTAAAACAGCCATGAAAACATATAACAGAGTCATAGGTTAGCTCAGCTGGAAACCACAGTCCTACCTCAGTCAAAACATCTGAAACTGAAAAGCCTGAATCATCTCTGTAGTACAAAAATATGTTGTGGTAGAAAGGGTTCTTTCATTTTCATTTCAGATAGCAATTATTTGTAGCCAATCTAACATCTGTGGTAATCATCCCTTACCATAAGGACAGAGTTGTCTCCTTTGCTCTACAGGCAGAGGTTTTTTCCTAAGGAAGTTGTCAAGACTGGGACCATGGCGTCCCAGGGGGTCATCTGGGGGCATGAATCTGGACAGAAAACAGAAATGACAGGTTCATGTCTCCTACTCACATGTGACACATACACCGGGTACTATGCATGCTGTTCCCTTATCATTATGTCTACACTCTACTGCAATATGCCCTCTGGACCCAAGTGCTGCACTAGCCAGCATTCATGGGTCGAAAACATGTAATCTCTCAGATTTAGGTGCAGAAACAGGTTAACCACTTACTTGTCATTTACAAATGAGTACATAAGAAGCCTCTCCTCAATGCATTTCTTCCACTCGGGTCTCTCTCCTTGGAGGTCACGGTAGGTGTCATTGGAAACAATCACGCCATCTGACTCATACGCCAACTTGACGATAAACCGGTCGTCATAGCAGACGACCCGCTTACCCCCAACACGACGAGATGGGGTGAAGACCACAATCTTCTTTTTCTCAAGCTCCATCAGGACATTTTGATCTGAAAGGGCAAGCATTTATTTCTATTAATCATGCGGTTATGTCAGTATGGAGAAGGTACAGTTTTTTTTTTAAATTTCCAGTAGATATTTTTATATTGTATTTAACACTTTAAAGATATCGGAATCTCTATATTGAATCTCTATGTTAACAGCTGCATGTCAGGTATTTCATTTCCACTTCTGTGTTAAGTGTGTAAATTTTATATCATACACACGTTACATAACATTATATACCTTAAGCATTATATATAACCAAACACTCACACTATGAAGACTACAAAGCTAACAGCACAGAACACATATCAAAAGACCCAATAATCAATGACAGAGAACAAACGAAACCAGTGAAGGTTTTACATAACCTGTGCAAACACCACCAACAATGAATATGTCCACTGTGGATGTTTTATCATATTACAGTGCCTACAAATTTAATAAATGAAAACATAATACATGCACCTGTGTGTGCACAGTGTTTTAAACAAATTAGAATTGAAATGAAATGAGGCATTGAAATCTGTATGGATAAACAGGAGCCTAGGTTATTTGAAAGCCGGCCTCAACTAGTCATATAAAAGCAAACCATTTTTCACAGGCTGTAACAAAGTGCTTCGGCTTTTCTGGGTGACTGTCACTTAATGCTTGATTGTCAGCACTTATGCACACTCTGCAAGTAAACTAGGTGTGGAAGAAAAACACAGCTGTACTTCCTGCTGGGGATTTCCCAGGAATGACTGCAGGTTTGCTTTTACTTCCGTGTGCGAGGATTAAAAATACAACCTTTGGATTATGCCACCTATAATTCAAAGTTCCTATATCGTGAAAGCCACAGACAGAAGGCAATCACGCATCACACAAAACAATCATCCAACTATTTCTCGCTGTTAAGTTAGTATGAATACCTTGGAAATATGAATGCATATTTCTATGACTGAGTAGAGAGTAACTTCTCGGCTTACAGTCACAATATCAACCTAGATAGATAAGTACACAGAAAAATCCTAAGAACTCAGCTACCACAAATGTAAATATGGGCACACTGACATTCATTATATTCCACTGGAAGAGGCTTGATAAGCACACCATATCAACATTAAAGCAATTATAGCAAACACTGATGTAATGTCTTGAAAGTGCTTGGCTACATACATAAAGATAATTTTGTAGCCAATGAAGTAAACTCCAGCTTATTCATAGGCAAGCACGAGGTAAACAGTGGCATTACAAATATAAACACAGATAAAGTGTATGAGTGAATGAATGATTATTTTATGTTTGTGGCATGCCATGAAAACCATGGCCTAACCACAATACACAAACACACATACACACACACACACACACACACAACACGTATAAAATTACACTTCCAGCATTTGGCATTCAGAGAGCAAACAGTTAAGATGATAAATCATTATTGCCTTCCGCACACACATTTCCATACAATAAAAAGAGACTATCTGTACAGCAAACTACTTCTTAATGCGGCAAGGAAGTTTAGTAGCACATTAGCCTGCACACACATTAGCTTGAGCTCAATATAAATCTAAATTCTGACACTCAGGTTCACCGGGAGTTCTGATCTTCCGTTTTTGCCTCCTCATTTATGAGTATTGCATTCACAAAATGACTCCCAAAAACATAGTTCTTACCAAAATATGTTACAAAGTAAGTTACAAACATGACTCAAGGAGTATCAAGGTGTCAGTCTTTTTTTTTTTTTAACTGACTGCTAGATTTTCATAATATAACTGTTTGAATGAGGAATTGGAGCTGGTGCTCTGGAAAATGTGAAATGTAAATTTGGTGAACAGGATCTGTTTTGTCATTCAAATAGTCACATTTTGAAAATTCAGCGGTAAGAAAAAGTACAACCACCACTTCCTTGTGTGATACTCTTTGAGTCATGCTTGTAACTTCTTCATGTTTTAGTTGGGACTATGTTTTTGAGAGCCGTTTTGTGAAAGCGATACACGTGAATAGGGAGGCAGAAACAACAGAAGATCTGTGCTCTAAAGAAATGAAGCTGAGTGTCAGAATATAGACTTTCACTGAGCTCAAGAGCATATACAGGCTACTGTGTTACTAAACTTCTGGGTCACTTTAATTTCCATGCTTTTTCCAGGAAGTCTCCAAGTGCAAGTTTCTCACAAAGATTTTCCACTATTTCAAACTTTGACCTTATCAAATAAAATGCTATTTAAATAAAAAACAACAACAGACAAACTCATAACTGACATAGTCAATCTTGTTCATCAGTACCAAAATAACGTCCGGTTTTCAGATGCACAGGCAAGATATCACACCTCAACTGGGCCAAAACAGATCTTTTCCTCTTCGATAAATTAAATTTGACATAGTTTTCAGCACAAAACAATTGTTTCTTCAACTGATTTTCGCTGACTCCAGATTTCCACATGCCATCTTTCTTGAAATCTCCAAAAATAAGTCTTATTATTTCTCCTTCATGATATGTCAGTTTATTTTTTAAGTTACGTCTTAACTTCAGGATATGCGCTCCCTCACAGCCTACGCTCTGGAACAAGGTGTGAACATACTCTGCCCTGTGACTCCCTGTCTGTATATTCCATGTTTGAATTTTCTTACACAGCATGACATTATCCATACTCACTAATCTGCTCCACAATCTGCTAACACAGACAGCCCAGCGTACCTCACAAGGCTCCTACCCCCATGCCTCTAATAACTGCTGCAGTCGGGGCAAAACTGTTCACACCTCGAAAAAAAATCTCATTCCCTGTGTTTCATTGCAAGCAAAACTCAGAGGACAGTTTTCCTGTCATCTGGTATGGACCATCATTAGAACATAGCAGACTGGAGATTTAGTGGAAACAGAGCTGCTCTGGAGGCGGAAATAATGTTATTGATCCACTTGAACCTCGATGGACAGAGCCAAAGAACAATGTTTTCCTGGCAAAGTGTCAGATTTAAGCCCAGTGAAAAACAGGCAAAAAAGGATATGATATTAAATGAAAAAATGTTAAGCAACCACACAAATTACTAGTTAGCCTAGACCTGCCACATTTTTGCCTAATGTTGTCATTCTGGCCTGCTGGCCTTATGGCTGCGGGACACATGAATGAATGAAAAAAAGAGAACTAATTGCAATGCATATTTGGTTATTTGGTCATGCCCACTGAGATTTAACTTCACCAGTAAGCTCTGCTCCCAGGAAATGCTTGCACAACTAAAACTCCAATCTGCTAAAACAAGAAACTTCCTTCCGCTCACTTTTGCACAGCCTGACCCTTACCTGTGATGGGGGCATCAGGTCTGGGCTGCTCCTTGCGCCAACTTGGGACAAACACAGTAATGCTGGTGTGACCTCTGTCAAGGAAGAAATTCACTGCCAGCTGGATGCCTCGGCAGGAAAACACTTCCTTATTGCCATGACTGGAAAGAAGCAGGAGAAGGAAAAAAAAAGCTTACAAATTACTGTAAATGACTAACCCAAGTGCTGCCTTGGAAATCTGTGCCTACATCCTTCAATATTGCACAACACTCTAAACCCAGCTGAAAATAGTGAAACAAGACCTTTGTGTACTTGTTCAGCTCACTAGTAACGAACTCACATGTCACAAATGCACAAACACAAGATGTGTCCCATGATCACATTTTAATGCCGGGTTTGCTCATACTGGTATGGCAGCAGACAACTGCAATTACGCAAATGCACAATTGATATACACAAACACCTCGTGTGCTTTTAAATATTCCCTCTGAGTGAACTTCCCTCAGGGTGTCTTCATGTAAGTAGAGACAACTACACCTCTGCTTATGTCAACTGAGAGGTGGAGATTTGGAGCCTCTAAGATTTGCATACTGAAGTGGTGACCTTAGCAAGGGCATGCACAGACAGATTTCTAAACGCCCTTTTGAAAACTCAAAGGACATGACAATTTATGAGAATGCAGCTTTCAGTGTCAGAGTTCAATGACAACATGACAGTGAGTGATGATGGTAGGGTAAACTATGTTATTTTATCGGTCTTTTACCGGTCTGTGTTAGAGGACACCACAATATGCAGTAAAAGCAGTAGATTTTGTGACCTGGTCTTCACTGATTTTGCTGAACGTAACACATTTCTTGCGTTACTGTTGGAGTGCCTCTTTATTTTGGAGTAGCTGGGGATTTTTTGGCAAATATGTTCAAGATGACCTTTTACACAGAGGGAAAATCTTAGCTATGACTTCAGTGACATTACTTTATCATGATCCAGTTAATTAAAATAAACTCTTTGAATTGGACTTTGTTGTACATGGGTGTTTACCTCATGGCCACATTACTGCCATCGATGACAATGGGTTTCAGTTCAGTCTCTGTATCCCTTCTGTCCTCCAGCTGCGATGATGGTAGCGGAGCGTCTATCTGGGGTCTGAGGGCCCAAGTGGGAGCCGGCGTCAGGTCTGTCTGGCCCACGCTCCTCTCATCACAGTCAGGATTGGGTATGGAGGGTCCGGTGCTGGCCCTGCACCGAACCAGCTCTCCAAGCACTGAGTTGGTGTCTGTGCTTAAGCCCAGCTTCCTCAGGGCAGCCGTCACCTCTGTCGAAGAGTAACCCAGTTTCCTGAAGAAGTTGACTCTGAGCTGGAGTTCCTCATTATCTGGTTCCAGCTGGACTGGAGCCGAGCTCTGGCTGGGGAATGCCTGATCCATTCTGGAGCACCTGGGCCTCTTTTCTGCACTTGGGTCAGCAGTGTAGGCGACTTACTTCATCTGCCTCACAATAGTACTCATGGCTGGACTAAACAGAAATGACATTAAATTAGAAATAAATGTCTATCTCATATAATATGCCAGATTTTTCTCATCTCCTAAGTACACACACACAATCTAACACTCTCATAATGTTGTAATTAATATCTTCTCACACTCTCCACTCATATATTTCAACTTGTGTATGCTCTTGACAGTTTCCCCCCCAATTGTTATGCTATTCTGTATACTCTTACCTTTGCTGTATTCTGTTACTTTTTTGTTGCTTCAGTGACCCACTTTTCCCCAATAGGATCATTTACATTTCATCCTTGAGGTTAGGTTAAGCATTATCTCTATCTTGCAAGTCTGACAAATCTACCAGCTTACATCTGAAACTCCTAAGAACTGAAAAAGCGAATGTTGGCAGGGGAAATAACAATTAGAATTCAATATCACGCTTAGTGACCTATTCTATTAATAAGTTTAGCCCACTCAGCTTTGAAATCAGGGTAAAACAGAGCTGAGCAAAACAGGAAGAAACGCCGTACTTGCTTTTACGAACAAATAAGACAGCATATGTGGTTAGTGGAGCGACTTGAAAATTCCTCACTACCTTAGAGAACAGTTACACCCAATCTACCGACCTTGGTAGCCTATGTAGCGTAGCCTACCTGATACAGGTGACAAGACACGGCTTTCCATTTTCAGAGAGGAAGGTGGAAGGTTACATTATATCTTAACAAACACATGGTAGCCCACACGCTAACTTACCTTCTCTGTTCTAGGCTGTCTGCTGTCGTGTCCCATTTATCATACTTTATAAGTCCTCTGTTTCGGTGCCCGGTAACTTTGACACGGTGCTGACTTCATAGCACCTCCCTCTCCTGGAATATGATTTCCTCCCGTCTGCCGCTGCGTGAAGCCGTGCAAATTTGCATACATCTGAGATAGGAGATAGCGCACACTCTTCCCCTTCAGATTTCTGACACAGTGTCACATTACCACACTGCCACAAACCTTTTCCTGTGGATTTTTACAAATCATGTATTGTGTAGTGCATGGCCTAAGTGGTTAGGAGGTCGTTCACCACAGCAAAAAGCTCAGGTTTGAATCCCTGGATGCTGAGGTTTCCTTGAGCAAGACCCTGTGCGGAGAAAATTAAAATTTCCGCCTTGTAACATTGCGAGTAAGTTAAATCATAAACAAATCCACTCTTAATGGGCTGCAAGGTGTTTCTAAACGCAGTGTGGCATTACTAAAGCTGGAGATCATTTGGCTAATATTTAAAAAAGTAAAATAATGTGTAACTTGCCTGAAAATGTAAAGGCACAGGAGTTGCGCTAATACTTTTGTCCGCTAGATGTCACCCTTGTTACATATTATCCTGCACAAGAGGCCCACTATTGTGCAGCTCTTTTCACACGGGAGAAAAATAATAGAACTCCATGGTTGCTGCTCTGTGGATGGTTATGGCTTGACTAGGCTGGTGGTGAGGTTGTGAAGTTGTTGTTGGTGTGTGTGTGTGTGTGTGTGCGGGCACAGCACAGCCCTTTGTGTACAGGGGGTTAATGGCACGGTCGAGTTGGGATCATACAGCGTAGAGTTGGTTAACGGTACATACAGAGCTGAGTTCCGGAGAGTGGAGAAAGTAATCAGGGCCGGTTGCCAGGCGGCTGCCTCTTCTGAGGGCCCACACTACTGGTCCCAGGTGTCTGCAAGGCCCGATATTACTGCAGGGCAATGAGCTGCAGTCAGCAACGATGAGTAGGGGCAAATACACACACGTTCAAGCACAGATGGAAAGACACACACATACACACATTGCACATAAATTCACACCATACAGGCTTTCTATAGCCACCAGCCATCTAAGTAACCACTGAGAGGCTTTCTATGTAGGTGAAGGTCCAAACCAAGAGCTTTCCATATTAGGGTATTATGAAAAAAATATATAAATCAAAAATAAAAAAATCAGCCCTATTTTGCTTCACACAAAGGACATTTATTTAGATTTCTTTTTATTGAATTCAATTTGTAAAATCTCTATTTAGCATATTGTAGGCTACTGTTGAGTGTATTGTTTTGTAATTTATGGCTAGGTTATATTGGCAGGCACTACTGACATCCAGAGATCTAGGCAATGCCATATTGTGTTCATGCAAATCTTGAAGCTCTTACTTACTAAGTACCTCAGATTGGATGAGATTAGTGTAGCTGGGTAGTCTGAACATCAAACACCTATTTCCTTAAAATCTTTGGGGAGACATTGCCCTGCTCAAAGGCATATCTTTTTCCTCCAGGCAGGTGTAGTTTGGCAAGGCTTGTTAAACCCGAGACAGTTGATCAAATATTCCGCCAGGCTCATTGTGCTGCTGAGAGCTGCTGCATGTGGTTGGGATAGTGCTGTGCTGATAAAACCAGCTTTGTAGTGCCTGAGCGCTGGCCGCTTTGCTATTCCTTTCACTGACTGCCCGGGTCAGCCGTCTGTCACAAAAATTAATTTTTGTATGATTTCTTTAAAAAGAGCCAAAGTAAAGAAAAGGCAACCTTTAACTCGAGTAATCCATCTTGCACCAATGGTGTCAGAGTGATTCACGATTTCCAATTTAGCCATGGTTTGAATCTAAAGTAAATCAGGCAGGACGGCTCCACCCTTTGTGCAGCGGAACGACAAACCCTCTGTGACAAGAGCTTCAAATGAACATATCCCTTGCATTCATCTTGTTCATTTCTTACTTCAGACACCCCACTACTTGTCCTACATAGATCAGCAAGCAAAGACCTCCTGGCATTGTGCGAGTCCAGAGGAGGTAAGGCATTATGCTGGCTAGGTGGGTAGCACTGATAGGGGATTGGACAAAGGAGCAGTATAATCGAGAGGCCCCAAGGTTTGAATCCTAGTTTAATTACTTTTGCTTAGTGACAACCAAATTCCCAAAGCAGAATCAGAGTATAGAATTGCAATGTAGCAGCTGCTTAAGCTTGCTGTTCGTACACGACTAGAGCCCTCTGAGCTATACGCTCGAAGCAGTTGTATTTATATAGATATTATGTACACTAATTTGTTTTGGTTTTCCTAATTGGAACACTGAGTGGGATTTGTTGTCAACTTTTTTTCTGCTGGTCAGTAGTTAATTATTAGTCTATTTTTTGCATCTTAAATTTTTTTTTTCTTTTTTGTGCTCTCTCTGCGGTCTTCCTGTGTTTTCATGCTGCCACATGAGGCGGACTTGGTAATTACTGCTGCTGTATGTGACAAAATCTCTGCATACACAAATTAGCTTGATTTCATATTCATTACATAAACCAATAAAACCAGCTCTCACAGAGAAGTAGAGTACATGTGAGCAGATACATCTGTCCGTGACGTGTTGGCCTCTATTTAGAGACATTACAAAGCCATGCAAACACTCTCTTCTTTCTCATATTCTCTAAATAAATGCATTCTAGCCAGCCATAGATCATTTAAACATCATTGTGTATAGGTGCATTGGATCCCAGTGCAGCTCCAGCCCTTGCAGGTGTAACCTCAGCATGGAGCCTTGGCCTCATGCAGGAGCACCAACAATACTCTTGATTAATTGCCCCTGTCAGCCCAGGTCATTTAAGCCTACCTGGTATTCTGTATATTGCTCTTTGTGTGCCACAAAAGGTAAACACAATGCATACGCGAAATGCACAGAGGTACACACACTTTGTCTTGGTATACACACCACCTTGGTATATGCACTGACATGCAGACATGGTCACCAACGTGTACACACATGAATACATGTGTGCATATTCCCACACATGCACAGAGACAAACACACACAAACAAAGCCCCCTCCGCTGCCCAGCCCCATGTGCGATAGCAATTCATGCTCAGGCAGTCAGGCAACGCTCCAAGGTATTCATTACTATTGATGTCAGAATCCACAACAAGAAGTGATGGCTGAACCTCCTGCAGTCTGTACTGTTTAAAGCCGAGCTCCTCTCCCCCAGCTGTTGCTCTCTGTCTTCACTTGTGTGTATGTGTGTGTGAGTTGGGGGGGAGAGAGAGCAGGGGGAGGGGGCTGTGATGATTAATTCACTCTCTGCTGGGATCCCAGGGAAAGAACCTGGAGTTTCTCCTGAAGTGCTTCGCTCATATTGTAATCATCCAGTCACACAATAGTGCTGTACTGTCTGGACTAACACTGAAAAATAGCTATACCAAGATTGAAAATCTTGATGGACTCACATTCCGGCTTGTATGTTACTGTGCTGCTCAAACAGCATTAAACTGAAGCCTGAGTTCAGCATGTTTTCTCTGAGTGGTGTTTGGACTGAGCTGCTCTTTCTCTGCTGTAGGTTAGCTGCCTTTATTTACCTTTGTGTGCTTCCCGGCTGATGTGCTGTATCATTCATGCATGTGCTGGCCCTTTGTTATGACATTCACAGCAGCAGAGCTAAGCATGGGATTTGATTGTTCTTGAAAACTGCAACTATGCGGTCAATCTGCTAAATGTACTGCAGTTGTCTAACCCACACTCAAATCTTGAACTGGATTTGCAGACCTGCTGAAGAGTAATGGTTCACACTTTCCCTGACCCCTTCAGTACGGTCCATCCTCCTGTGATGAATACGACTCACAACATTTTGATTATCGTACAACAAACTTGTGAAAACAGTAAAGAGGAGAAACAGTCCTCTCCTTTAAAAGGCTTTAGTGTGCTTAAGAGGTGTTGGAAAAAGAAATAACAGCCATCAATTTCAACTGGCGGGTAATTTTTTTTTT
>OMLB01020838.1:22091-34032 GCA_900302555.1 Myripristis jacobus
GGTAATTTTTTTTTTTTTTTTTTTCCCACCAGTTTGTACCCACAGGGTCATAGTGGGGTGTTGACAGCTCTTGTGCTCCACTCTGTATGTGTGGGCATTAGTTTGGTGTCGGTAGTGCTACCATGGGGCGACTGTTGCCATTAGCTGTTAGATTTCTGATTCACACCCTGTGGGAGTGGGCTCTCAGGAGCCAAGCTGCCAACTGGCTGGGATAAGTTAGGCCTTGGTCCCGGCTTTGTCCTGACTATAGCCACTTTTTCAACTGAATCAGCATCTCTCCTTTCTATCTGGCCATTATAGCTTTGACCATTTCCTTTCCTCACTCTTAATAGAACATGACCCATGGCCCACGCTGTCCAGCTCAGAATGAATGTGACTGCTCTCACAATGGCTAAGAAATACATATATTTTTAGGACTGCTGCACTTTTTTTTTAATTATTATAATTTATTTACTTATTTATCACAACACTTCAGTAAACCCCCTATTTGCTTTGCAATGGCAACCCTAAAGTATCTGTTTGACCTTGAGAATACCTGAATGGATTGATTGATTATAATCCAGATCTTGAAGTGTTGGATTTTATCATGAAAGGAAAAATGCAGGAAAAAGTGTATTGAACTATTAAATGAGGAAGCTTTAGCTCTCTTGTCATGATTAATGAAGTTCTTTGGATATGACAACTGAGTCTCTAATAGCTCTGTGAGGAACGCCCCCAAAAGATTTATACAGTGCCTTACCCACCCCATGGACCACTATCATGGATTTTACTATGTGTGCTTTGGGGGCCATATTGTGTGATTTTGATGAGCTCTAAATCACTTATATCCCTCCATTGATGAAAAGCCTGCACCACTAAGAGAGAATGATGCCTCATTTTTGCTGGGTTATTTTCTGACAATTTATAGAGCCTTTAACCCTACACCAAGCTTTGTTTTCCTCTCCGCAGTGATGTGAAAAAATGTAATTCTTCCTTATCATGACCCAAACATGCAGCCACTCATCCAGCGTCTGCCAGTTTTTATTTGCTCGGCTTCAGTTCACTTGTCAGCTCCATGACATGAATACCTGAAATGGAATTTTGAGTGGTTAAACACAGGTAGTAATTCACATTTTTTTTTTGTATTGCAGATTATTACCATGAAATACTATGCACATCATTCTCAGGGATTTATAGGGTTATAATATCTTGTCATTTTAAGCAATTTCATTCCTATGTGCCTCTTTAGAATTTCTAGATGAGTGTACAAAATCAGCAGTCAGCAATGCTTAGGGAAACCAGCGCAATTGTGAAAAATAGCAGGAAAAAAATGCTATGAAGGGAGACACTTTACCAATAATAGTAGCTTGCTAACATTAATAGATACAGTTTACAGTAGTATTTATGAGGCAACTGCACATTAATGTATCCCTGTAGATAAAGAATATTACCTAGAAGACAAAATAATGAATAAATCAAATGAACATAGCGATATATTTCTAAGAAAGCATATTACATGAATTCAATTGTTATGGTATGAAGTGAAGCAGCATCCACAGCTCTAGCTCACAACCGTTTGGATGGTCCAGATTTGCAAGGCATGAGCACTCTCCTGTATACAGGGCTGAGGGAAAATAAGAAACGTTTCAATTACACTATACATGGAAAGGGCATCTCTGCAGCAGGATTGATATGTCATTCTAACAATGTCCAATTAAAAAGGGAGAATGCTTCCATTATTCTTTTATTAGAATACCCATGCCTGAAACTGCAGGGACAGACATGCACCTCCTGGTTAAAGGTGGGAGTCCATCAGGCGTGAAATGAGTACAGCACACATATAATAATTCATATTTCCCCATGGCCCCCATAATTTAGTTTTGCACCCTGTGTGTGAGTGCTGTGTTGTATTTTGTTTTGCTTTTAATGCTGAGGAAATGTGCAAAATAGTATATCTACGATAGGTTTGATTGTTTTTAGAGGGATAGCTCATTTTTGAAACTGTCAAGCAGTGTGTGCACTGCATGAGGACGCCTATCAGCAAAATATGCCATTCAAGTCACTGAAGAGTGCTGAGATACATTGCTGATCATTTTCATATGTGCTCTCTTGTGATAGTATTTTGTGCATTTTATATAAGGCATCAAATCTTATCTGTCTTCAATTTTTTTTTGACTCTCCTTGTGTATGCTCTTCATTATTCATGGTGAAAGAAAGGGGGACACTAGTTTCCATGAAAATGAACTTTGCTTGAGTATCATATCTGCCTTGCAACTGGCATGAAACAAACACTTATGCAAACAGAAAAGGCCTGGAGGGTCTTTACCGTGACCCAGTTCAAACTTTGCGGGAGGCAAGCCTGCACTTCATGGGCTTGCTTCTTCTCGAATAAAGTGGAAATGATGGAATACATTAATGCCAGTGGAGGACTATGACCTGACACATAAATCGATGGCAATGAATATGTTCTCGACAAATCTAAAAGAGATGGGTAAAGCATTCTGTAAGTTCCCAAGTGGCAAGGCAGGGGAATAGCTCAAGTGCTTAACAATAAGGCAAAAAAAAAAGAAAAAAAAATACAGGCTGATTGAATCCATGCACTCCCACTCCTCCAGCTACTACATTGGACCTAATTACCCCGTGTAAACGGCAGCCTGAGGATAAGCTGCATCTGAATACTCACAACTGTCTGTTATACCTCACAATTTAAACCTGCTTAACACTGTTATCAGCAGTTTCTCCTGCTTCAACTCCCCTTCCTTTCTCTGAATAGGATAATTGTCTTCATATGCTCATCACGTAGAGCATGAAATGGTGATTCCACCTTAATTATCTTCCCCAGGGGTCATTGCTGTGACTTCGGCAAAGTAAATAAAGCAGCTCTGCATCCACGCAGACAAGCCCTGCAGTGTTAGTTACCCGCCGTGCTATTTTAAGTCGAACCCAAATGAATGCCTCGTTCGCCATAATTAAACAAGCCACCTTGACACATTTCGACAATTAACTTTTAATCACTTGGATCTTCCTAAATCAGAATCTTATGGTTGACGTTTATAACTGAGTCTTTTCTGTGGCTGGGGCAAAGGGTCAGCCTCATCAAATGAGATTTAAAATAAATCGAGGTAATTGAGAGTGTTAGAGGAGCCAGTCTCATCTGGTGATCAAATAAGTTGTCTCTACACGACTAAACCGAGTGTGACTTGCCACTAAGGAACGCAGCTATTACCTCCCAATTGACAAGCCATTATAGGTTCATAGTCTGTCGGTTTATTTTTGTTTCAAGATAACCTTCATTTGAATAAATTAGATACCTGTAACATCACTGAGAGAGTTCAGATATATGCTTCCTTAAGAGATAATATTCCTTCCATAGTCCGCAAATAAGATAACTGGTGCCTCCAACAAACTCCAGGTGGTTCCCACAAAAGCCACCCACATCACCTATTTTAAGAATTCAGCAATTTCACCGCTCAGATTGAATCCTTGTGACAAAATCAGGAATGTCATTGACGTCTTTTGTGGATAATAAAAGCAAAGAAACACATAGTCCATACTGACATTCCCATCTGCATATGCCTTATTCATTCTTCTCCCTCCTGAGCAAATTAAACTTGAAGTCAAACTCGGGACATTTTCTCAACTGAAACCCAATTACACTCCACTTACTGTAGACAGCCAGCCACACTGCACACCACATTTCAAAGGAAATCTCTCCTGGCTGTGTCATAACTTAAGCGTTTTAGCAAATTTAATATGATTCAGTTCTCTCTGTTTTGACTTCCAAGAGCACCGGCAGACAAATACAGTGACACAAACTTTATTTCTCAGACAAGTGTGTTTGAATGGATGAGTCACTTGGATGATAGCAAAAGTGACCTATCAAAGTTTGTGTGGGGAAAAGTCCACACAGAGGGTATACCAATTAACCAGCACATCCATTTACACCAGTATATTCATTTGCACTGCAAATTGATATATAAATGAATTTGAGAAAAATGTATGTGAATGAACCACAAATAAGCTGACTGAATCATTAATACTGAGCTCAATTATTTCTTTCAGCTATGTTTTTTTATGGAAATCAGCTGTATATTACATTATTGTATCTCTTTAATGCTTTTGAATTAACAGAGTTGAAATGAAGGGTAGAGCAGCACAGCAGAAACAGTGGTGGTGCACGAGAAGGAAACTGTTTGACAAAGAAAACGCAATATACTCAACAATTCACGCAGTAATGTACATTAAACTTAGATTTAGGACTTTATAATGCCTTCTCTTGTGTTTGTTCTGTCAGCTCCGATGAAAGAGGAAAGGCTGTAGTGATATGAGAAGCAAGGAGACTTACCCCGCCTGCTGACTGGTGGGGAGGGAGAGCAGGGGGCAAATATGGCCCCGAGACAGAGGGTCTGTCACAGTGTAGCCAATGCCAGGCTGATTTCACGGTTGAGGTCCCCAGGAGTAGAGAAAGATGTGCCATGCCTACCTGTTAACATATTCTCCACCAACAGGGGTCACTCTGTGTTTAGCAAAAACAACCAGCCACTTATGGAAGGAAAAAAAAAAGAAAAAAACAGCAAGTGGAGGGAGAAGAAAGTAATCAGGATGCTGCAAAATGAAGGTGAGTTTAGAGGGAAAATTACACTGGTGAGAGAGCTGGTGGTCAAGGGGGAAATGACAGAGGAGATGAGTATGGACATTTTGGGAAGAACAGATTGATCCAGACAAAATAACCAAACACCAGTCAGATGAGCGGATTGATAGGAAGACAGATGGACAGACATACAGCAAGACACAAGGAAAAAAAAGAGTTGGGAGGAGGAGGAGGGGGCTTGAAATGGGAGGAGATGGAGAGACTCCAGTGGGCTGGACTCTACCATTTGGCACTCAAGTACTCCAGTGTTTTGCTCCTTGAAAGCAGGTCAGTGGACAGACGAAAAAATGCCAAAAATTCCACCAGACTCAGTGACAGCTATGGTAATATGATCCTCAGGGAATGGACAGGATGGATTAGTCCATTTTTATTGCCTGGCAAACTCACCAACAGCCCCGTCTGTTCATCAATCATTCACAGTATACTTCTATTCCCCAGTAAGCTGCCCCCTTGTCCTTTCCTTTCTCCTTCCAAATTCTCTTTCCCTTCCCCATTCTCTTTCGTTGTCTATTCTCCATTGTCAGTCCTTAGAGTCTCAAAGCACAAGTTGAGAAACATTAAAGATGAATGGGCGGGGGATCATCCCACAGGATCAGGTTTAAGTTTTGGAGTGAAGTCTGTGCTTCTCTCCGTCTTCACTTTTCTCTGCTGGCTATACTTAATGTGGAGAGTTTAAGAGTGTTTCAAGGTAAACGTTCCCCCCTTCTACACAATTAGCAAAACTCTTGGAGTCTGCCGATGTTTCTCACGATGTCACACGCCCAGGAAAAAGACTGAATTGAAAATATGACTCCAGCATAATTGTTTACCTCTGTTTGCTGTTAACTGTTATTTATTAATAGATTAGAAGATTTCACAGGAAAGACAAGGTAGGTTTACACTCCCTTGGGATAGACAACATACGTCGTTGCGTATGAGATAATAGAGAGTCAATTGCAGGGTCAGCAGCAGAATTGTATAGTGGGAAAAAAAAATCACCATATCTGATGTCCACAGGTCCATAGATCTGAGGCCTTACCCAAATATTTGAGGTTTTTATGAGGCACTTATGCTCACTTGGCCGGCAATAAGCTTTCATTTGATTTGGGTTAATATCTACAACATTTACTCAGACCTGCTATGGCCTAAGCAGTTTTGTATGCTGAGCTACCTATCCTTGGACCTTGATTTTTCAGCATCAAAAACAATTAAGATTTTGTCTGCACACCTGTTTATTTCTGTGCAGGAAAGGGGTAATGAACAGCCACCCAGTTTATTGTAATAGCTTATGATTCTATAATGCATTGCGTCCCATGTAGAGTATTTTGGCAGGCAGCCCTGTGGACAATTCCATCGCCCTCCCTTTTTTTTTTCCTCCCCAACATTATTTTTAGCTTAGACAGAAAATGAATTATTGTTTCTTCTCCAGACAGAGATCGCGAAGTAATTTCACTGTTACCCCCTCTTTATTTGAGGAGCAAATGAATTTTCCATGCAAGCCACCATGCTCTGTCTCTTTTCTAACAGATGTTTGAGTGTCTGTGTTGCATCCTGGGTGATTAACCCTGAATTTCGTTTTGCTAAATTTGGATGCTCCAGATTCTGCTCAGCACCGTCATGGGATCTAAGTGCTAGTGTAGACAACTGAGGTGCTTCCTAATCTATTCTTGATATCTGGCGCTTGGTTTTTCGTCGAAGAAATGTATTTCCAACCACACAAAATAAGCGTCACGAAGCACAAATCCAAGCCATCACCAAGCACAATCTCACAGTCCATTTTTGAATGTATTGAGGGAAAATTAGCCCTCTCAAGCAACCTCCTCCATTACTAAATTTAGAAGATGGAATGGCTCAATATGCATTTGATTGTGAAACAAAGTATGCTCTAATGTAAATAATCATGCCAGTCAAATGTTGCCATGTTGGCAAAAACCATGCATAAATGAATAACTTCTGGAAATTATTTTAGGAGTGTCTGCTCTCTGCTTTGGGAGCACCTCTCAAAATCAAACACATCTCACTCAAAACTGGGATGTGCTTGTTATGATGTAGCCAAGAGATGCTCTCAAAGGAGAGTGTGTGTGTGTGTGGCAACAGGATTGGCTGCAGGTCCCTCGCGCACAGTTAACCTACAAGAGATCCTCATGTCGATGGTGGGGTTCGCACTCAGACACAACCATCGAAAGCAAGTTTGTTACTTCTGAGGGATGGACGATTAATCTTGTCTTATGTCCCTCTTAACATCCTTGGCAAACAGCCGGATTTATAGACTAACAGCTTTGCTACTGTAGACAAGTGGGACCAGCAATTAATTCAACACAGTTTTGCTGGAGTGAATTATTTACTTCTGACATTTTCCAGTGTCGACAGTCCTCACCTCACCTGATGCTTACATCTCCATTAACATGATGGTCAGTGTTCTGGCCTGGTCAGGGCTTGGTTGCTGTAATTAATGATTGACTGTTTAAACTTTTAAGGAGGCTGTTAAAGCTCTTATTTCTAAAAATGCTGCATGCTGGGTGGAACTTAATTCACAATTTATGGCTCTACTGATGTAGCTACATTGATAATTTACTGTCCTCCATATGAAATTTGTATGTATTTGCATGTCTTTCATGCCCTGAATCTACATCAGGTCATTTAAGTCCTTGAGCAGATCCAATCTGAACTCATCAATAAAACACTCAGAGCAATATTCATATTCAGCTGATTCAAAGATGTGAAATACTATACTACAAGTGTAAAAGGAGGCTGAAACGTTAAATGTAATCTAGGGAAACGTCTGCCTGTATGATTTTAGCTAGATCATTAACATGTAGAAAAACATGAAATCCTGAATGTAGCATCATGACAGTCATTAGTATTGTGTTAAAATCCATCATGCACTTTTGTTATCATATATTCCTTCAGTGATAATTAGGAAAATGACAAGAGACCTATGCATGCATGATGTTAAAATCTTAAATTGTGTCAGTTGTACCATATTGAGAGAGAGAATAAGAGTCACTAATTGCGAGCTCCACAGGTTTTGTTGATGGTCCATTAAAGAGCCCGGTTCCATCAATTACCTTTCCACCAAACTACGTTGTCGAGTGAAGATTAGACAAGTGAGCCTCTGACAGGAAGGTTACCGATCTGAATCCCCACACCAGCTGGGAGAGTCTGGGTGCACAATGTGAGAGACAAGTGCTCTCACCTCCCACATCAACAACCACTGATGTGTCCTGGAGCAAAACACTGAACCCTCAACCTTGGGTAAGACTGTGGTAGTGCTGGGAAGTACCGAGTGTGGGAATATAAGCGTCCGCCCCCCTGTAGCTACTTGACCAGGTTGTAACTGTAAATAATTTGATCTTAATTAACCATCCTGATGAAAAAAAAAAAGAGTTCAAAAATATTTTCAGTGCTTTTCTTTCCTTTTTTTCCCTCTTCACTGCCATCCCTAACAAATGGTGCGCATGTCTTGTTGATCTGAGGTTTCATAGAGTCGGCTTTGGAGAGACATCGAGATAGAGCGCATCCCACATCAAAGCATCAAAGCAGACTGAGATGCAGATGGACTTTGTGCCCCTTCATTACACATGCACTAAACCTCTTGGCTATGATTTCTCTTGCCACTGGTGAAGGGATCCGTGGCCACTTAGCCAGCTGCAGCCCGCGTCCGCTGTGAGAAATGGCCAAACCCGTTTATTTCCCTCAATCAATATTACTGGCTATACTCGCATCGTTGACCACTCTTTTTTAGAACCTCATTTCCTGTGTTGGGTAATTCTTCCTCCCTCCCTCCCTCTCTCTCTCTTTTTCCTCTCTGTTTCCCGCCCGCTCTTTCTTTCTCTCCTTCACTTTCTCTCTCTCTCTCTCTCTCTCTCTCTTTCTTTCGCACACACACAAATACACACATACACACGAACATACTCATAAGTTCATGTATAAGGATGGGATCTGGGTGCCATGACAACAGGGCACATCAAAATCCAATTAAATGGAACTTCCTCCCACTTCACCAGACCGACAAATAAGTTCCTCCTACCCTCTGCTCCCCTCCGCATGAAAATTACTTTGGAACATTTAAGTTATTCATATCTGCATTTTTCTAAAGCTGATAAAAACGGATACACATAAACAAACTGGTGGAAGAAATGGTGGTTCTTGAATTTGCTCAGAAACGAACGAGTGATAACCTGCAGCACAAATGCAATTTCTTCCAACATGGTGCTACTCCACATTGCATGAACACGGGGTAATAATGGTTTCAAAAACTGCATGATACGAATGTTCATGCATGCTTAATACTCATGCATGAAATTTTAATGTTTAATGCATTTAAGCTGAATGGGGAAAAAAATCAAAGTCGATTAATAATATTCAACCAGGCTCTGTGTCTTTCTGCCTTTAAAACCTATACAGTAGCTTGAATCATTAGTTACGTTACACTCCATCTGACATATGCCATATTGGATTGTAAGTATTCAATAGGCTAATCTATATGCAGAAAGGTGGCAGCATGGTCTGCGACACATGTAAAGTAGCATAGTGACACACCGTGGCAAAGCTAACTTCCACAAGGACTGAGTTTGTGTAGCTCTGCAGCGAAGCATGCATCTGTAGATCCCCATCTGCCGCTGGGTTTCCACAGTGTGTTAAACGGAGTGGGCATCATCAATCACTGCCACCCCCACATGGGCACTGCCAAGCCCCCAGAGAGAGATGCAAGAGCTGGGCAAGACAGAGAACCAGGCTCCCCGCCTCCGGAGAGAAGCAGCTTACATATTACGCCTCTGAGAGGCTGGCCTGGTAATGTCCCTCAAGGGCTGCCTTCATGCTGTGCTCAGTGGCTGCTGGGGGACAGGCTGCTGCTGCAAGACTGAACACACAAGACTGAACATCACATTAACGCAGTGGTGAGCTGTGGGAGGCCTGCCACTGCAGATTGAGAGGCCAGACCCACCACCACAGCTAATAAGGAATTTATTAACAATTAGCCTGTCAGACAGAAATAAACAAGTGGTTTCCCGAGACAAGTTTTCCACTGGTGCAGACCCATTTGTGTAATGGGGGGAGCATGTATATGCTGTTATTGAGATAGTGAAGAGCACTCCATGTGCTGATGACTGTTCATAGCCCACAGGGCTCAGCAGGGTTTGTGCCTCCTACACCATGCTGCCCAAACCCACGCACTCCACTTGTCTGACTAGAGAGAGGAAAGAGAGTCAGGTCATCTGTTTAGTTTGTAGCATACTGCTGGCCTCAGTTCCTCTCAAGTTTTCTCTTGTGGACAGGCCTTGAAAACTCCACGATTTATTAAACTGATCGAATTTTAAAATCTCTATGTCTTATGGTTTTTTTTAGGTCATCCTTCAGTACTGGAGCTGTTCCTGGATGATATAACAACTAGTCGGCTTAGCATTGTTTGCTCTGTTGCATGGGCTCGCTGTGTATCTTGGCGGCAATGACACTTGTCGAATGCTGACTCAGAGTGACTGTTATAAATTGTAAAATAAATCAAAAGGCACAGGAGAAAACACACTTGATAAAATCCTCTGACAATTGAATGATAAATTTGCTGGCCTGTACCCGAGTGCACTGTGGATTGCCTGCAGGTTATTGCTGTGTACTTTATCCACTGTTGGTCATTCATCACCTGGGCACAGTATCAGCCATGGTCTCTCACTCACATATGCAGAGAGTGGAAGAGGGAGAGGGAGAGAGCGAACGCAGGCTACAGTCTCAAAGTGTGTTTCTGTAAAATGGTGAAAAGTTCAGCTAACAATTGTTGGCTCACTGGCAAGTCTCCTGTCACCATGAGTAAATTTTTTGTTTGAATGTTGTGGCCCTCCCTTTACTCTGTTTTCATAGCAGTAAAGTATGTTTTAAACAAGACAGGCTGAAACTTTACTTAGGCAAGGAAAACTCTGAGTTTAATTACCTTGCCTGGCAGACCTTTTTCATGCTAATCTAGTTTGCTCAAGAGGTAGAATAGAGCTCAAATCTAAAGAGGTTGTTAATAATGCAAACGTGTGGATTTCACAGTGCGACGATACGCCCTCAGTTGGGTTCAACCAGAACAATGCGAGATGTGAGAGCAGAGCTGATCATGGACTGCACAAGAAACAAAACTGAGGGCAACGCACCACAAAGAAAATGTATGAGGATACAATACGTGGGCACAACTCAATGCCGCCATCATTAATTCATGGATCGAGACTCTCATTCTACAGCGAGTAGATGAGATCCCTGGTTGAGTTTGTCATTGGATACATCTTTGAGACTTTCTCGCAGAGAGTGATTTGTTTTGAAGAGCTTTGGCCATATTTTTGACGAGTTGAGGAAAGCAGCTGCAGTGTAGTTTCTCTTTCAAGAGCTTGGATGTGGCAAGACACCACCCCGCTACAACAGGAGGGTAGGAATTTATACGGCTCTGGCTATCAAAATGATAGTTGGGAAAGACTTCAAAAGATTATTTAAGTCTGTAATGATCGCATCTGGTAATTTTCACCTCACTCTGTGGGGACCTGACGGTGCCAGTAAGCCTATACCAAATGTACATGCTGTATCTGAGACTCACTGCATAATCATAACCACATCCAGTAACAATGTCTTGGTTGATTACTTTAAAATTTTAGGAGTGACAGTTCATCAGTTGCCTAGCTGTAACGGCGCTGTGATGCTTGTTACTTTCTGCCTAAAAAAATTCCCAAACTGTGCACAAATCTCCCAGATTTAAGGCATATGCATATTCATAAGCCATAATCATGGCTGAAAAAACCTCATTACATATTCATACACAGGGACTTTGCTTATATACACAAGTTAAACTACTTTATGTAAACTCTGCAGCCCAAACACTTTACTGAATTAATGGGAAGAAGGGAGAGTGAATATTTCTCGGTTATTCCAAAGATAGGGAATGAGTATCCCTGTTGTGTTTCAGGGTCAGTACACTCTATTAGTAATTAGTTTCACAAGTTCTTAAGTATTTAAAGATGAATGATTAATTACAATAAAAGGCCCAAGGGTAGAAATTATAAGACACATTTGAGATGTGAGGAAGCTTGGATTATACATGTTAACCTTGTAGCATCTCCTCACAACACCTTATTACTGGAAGCTTTACACACGCTGTGGTTGTTTACTTGGCTGATAAGCTGGAATTGAAGTGTGAAGTTGGATGGATTTGATCTGCAAAAAAACAAAAAAAAATAAAAAAAAACGCAAAAAAAAAAAAAAAAAAAAAGTAATAAATACAGAAACTACAAAGAGAGTGAGTGACAGACCCCCCGACTATCATTTAAAGGTGGTGGACATCTTATCCAAAGTCTTATTTCAGCTTGC
>OMLB01020843.1:4705-36658 GCA_900302555.1 Myripristis jacobus
CTGTATAGCACTCCGCTATTTTACATTTAAATCAAATTAATGCAAATGCTAGAAATAAAGCCTGCTTTTTTCGTTTGCTTAATTTATTTATTTGTGCAACAGAATGCCAACAATACTGTCAACTTTAAAGCTGCTCTCTGTTTTTCCGAACATGACTGTGGACAAACCCTTGCCAAGTCTAACACCGGAGCATTTTTCCCCAATAATGCTTATAATTTATTTAGACACTTTTGACACCTGGCTGAAAAGACCATGCCTGTAGATGTGCTGGGAGGTTTTTTGGTAGAGACGTGTAGGTTACATTAAGTACACATTCATTTTAAATCAATATTTTGTGTCAAATGTCTTCAGTAAGTAGCCATGTAATAAGCAGGATAGTGATAGTGTTCAGCAAGACGGTCATTAGAGCAAAATAAACTTCGGCAGAATGATTTGTCTTGATTCACCCTAAAGGGGAATACCTTATTCTTTTACATACAGTTGATATGTCAATTTTTATTTTGGTGGGGAGCAATTCCTCTGACTGGTTAAGAGTAGCGTTTTTTAAACTATTTAGAGATAAACCTAAGTATTGCTGATATTCCTGTTAAAAAACAAAAAAAACACATTCCCAAGATCTTAACCATTACTAAAGCTGCCCCTAGTAGTAGAAACTTGATTTTAGCACCCTCTTAAATGCCTCCATGGTAGTGATTCACATTACTCTCCACTTGTTTCCCTTTTGTCAGCAGGAATGTACACAGAGGATGTAACATTAAATAATTGATGTTACATTAATGCATGTCGTGTTCCTCAAAAGCCAAATTCAGGTATAGACATCAAAAATGCTCTGCTCTCGTAATGAATGATGCTTGCTCTTCTGGCAGTACAGTCTAACTAAGTTTGCTGGACCAAAACGTTTTGCTGGCAAATAATTGAGCTACAACACTGAGCAAGCAAATGACTTTTGGGTAACAGGTGTGGAATTATTAAGTCTGGCCAGTGATTAGAATACATTTTGGCAAACAGGCTATTATGTTATAATGCTAACTGAAAGCTAAAATACAAGAGTGAATCTGTTTTGACATCTTATTGGGTGAATGCTGTAGGATATCCTAATTATTCAAGGACTGAAGTAAATGCACCTCATTTGTTTTGTGAGTTGATATTGAATACACCAATTTTCACTGTAATTGTCTAATTTTTAAAAGCAACACCTTTAGAGTAAGCCGGTTTTCATGGTGACTGTTTCACTTTCAGACAGACACCGAAGTAAAGATTGTACACGTAATTGACCTTCACGATCCTTTGCAAAAATTGCTCAATCAAAGCGAACATTTGCAAGCTTTCTGCATCCCAGGACGCATTGTGGTAACAAGCAAAAAAGTCACTTGACAGTCACTTTGAACTATAAAGCACTTGAGAGAAATGGCTGACATGCGAAAACAGTGAGAGGCAATCCCTGTGCTGGAGGCTGTTACATCAAAGTTGGTGGTGAGCACTTAAAAGTGAAGTGCTGGTTAGTAGCTCAAAAATGTCCTGGATGTGCCTATTTTTAGAAAATATGACACTATAGCAAACTTAATTCTGACCGGACTTGGGAGGAGATTTTGGGCATAGTCGCTCTTGAGTTTTGGCCACAAAAGCAAACTTGAGGATATAATCCATCCGCCTGCAGCCTTATAAGTACTGCTCATTCTCCAGAATAGACAGGAGAGATGAAACTATAGTAGTCAAGCTTGATGTTGAGCTCGATGTAATCAGCTCCTCCAAATATTTCAATTATGTACCACATTAAATGCCAAGTGAGGAAAAGAGCCGTGGTTCCTGTGGAAATGTTTCAAAAACAGCTGATGAAGATAGCAGACCCTGGGAGCAGTCCTACAGACCTCTTTAAGTGTTCGAGTGCAAGTATTCAGACAAGATGACAACTGATTTTAAATGAGAATATTAGACTAGCTTCGATAACATTTTCTAATGCAATACACTCGTTGTGTGCTAGCGCAATCTCATGTTTGTTGTCAGTGATGCTAATTGAAAAAAGGACAAACTGCTCCCAGCATCACATCTCCAAATTATTTTAAAACTCTGAGCATTTTGTAGTCAGACTATATTAACCAAATATTGTGTACTGAACACATTTGTATGCATAGGGTTATTACTGGGTAATGTTTATCTTACTGTTTTAAATCCATGGATTCCATAAAGCTCCACTAAGAGGCTGTGACAGGCCACCTCAAAACGGCTCTCTCGTTCTCCCTTGACTGTCCACTGCATTACAAAGCAAAGCCCTTAACAGTTTCTGACAAGCTTTATTTTGGTGGGTGTAAGGTCAGGCTGTGGACCTTAACTCACCCTAATAAAGGCCTACAGGTGAAATACACTGGCGAAACAATTTAATAAGCAAGGAGATAAGAGTGCATGTGTCATCAGGTCAACATCAAACTCGGCGGGTCATCAAGAGAGTGAGAGAGTATTCTGCTGGTTTGTTTTTCCCCTCTAGGCACACCTGCAGCACCGAGGCTGAAATGTTCTTTTCAACACTTTGTAAAGGCACGGGCTTATTAATGCCTGAAAAAAACAAAACAAAACAAAACAAAAAAGCAATCGTGCAGGGAAGAGTTTGAAAAAGGGGAAAGTATTCAACCAGAGAAAATATAGATTAAAAAAACAATTCAAAGAGGCTCCTTCATCTTATTTCCACAGGTCATTTGCTCCATTTGCTCCATGGCAATGGCATTTAAGTCTTCATCTCTAAATGCATGTGACACATAGTCCTGCGGTTTGCATTGCATTGTGAAAAGTGTGAAACCATCATGGCCAATAAAGTGTCCTTTTAGCGTGGGTCATAGCATGTTATGACTGGTCTGCTGCCGGCAATGCCCCAAGTATTACAATACAGATTATTGTCAAATTGAATTTTATGATGCAGAGGAAGGGGAAGCAAATGCTTCTAATAATGCTAATTACCTGAGGTGGTTAAGCAGAGGTTGAAGTCGTTCATCAGACTGTACGGCTGGAAGAGAGCGGGCTGTCAACTGCAAAAATTATGACCATATGAGAAAGGGGAAATATTAGTCACGGGATTAAAATATTAACATACAGGAAAATAACTGAACAATCCCAAGTGAACATTTCAGGCTTCGAGCAACATTCAATACAAAGTAAGAAAATAATCACAGTTCAACAAAGCTGTGCATGAGTAACTTCAATAGGCTGGTAAAGTACAAAACATCCCCATCCTAGTCAGGTTGAGGAACTGGTACTTATAACTTGGGCCATGATGGATGTGTACACGGGTATATTAAGACACTCAAAAAGCACAGAATTAAATGGGGAAAAGAAATCAATAAAGGTTTAAATTCCATGTGTACAAGAACAAGGACTTACTTTGAAAGACTTTCTTAAAAATGGGATTGTTCCAAAGTGGTCAAAAGTATGCTAATAAAACGAATGCTTTTACTAAAACTTATGTAGGCAGTTACTTCTGTCAAGAATAACCTGAAGCAGTAATTATATGGAGGACTTGACACGATGACAAAACCTACTTTTGTGAGACTGATCGAACAAGATGTGTTGTCAAAGAGTGTATTTACAGCTCATCTCTCCCAAACTGAAAGTCTTATCTGCTCTGAGTACTTGATGAACATGATTCTTATCAGCGACAAAGATTAACTACAGGCTTAAACACATCAAGGTCCCTATACAGACACATGCAAACAGTTCAAGATATTTCTGCCTGTTACAGGCTCACCACCTCAGAACTGTTATCGAGAAGCAGCTTTCAATTTCATGCTCTTCTAATGACACACTTTCTGTGATGTTGCCTTGCTGTCCCAATGGAAGTGAAAAGCCATTATAATAACACACAACAGTCACAATGGCACAGCGACCAGGGGGGGAAAAAAATGGTTTTAGAGCATTATTCCATTCCAACAGTTGGTGGTCCGGATAATTGCCAGGAAATAGGGGAATGGATGAACACAACCTTTTTTCCCCAATCTGGAAAAGATGGCCTGTCTATCCCACAATGGAGAACATGGGTTCAGGTTAAGACAAGCCAAGTCCATGCGGCTACCTTCATTATCATGACAATGACTTCCTGTGCTACACCATGAACGGCACATAATCATGACTGAACACTGGAGTGGATTCTGCAGCCAGAATTGGACCAATTTCCTTGGAGACTATATTAGACTTGACCTATGCAGAATAACATGTACCTCTAAGGACAAAAACACAGTGGGTGTGTCAGGCTAATGTCCATTTCATAAGTTACTGTTCATTGTTATTAAGCCAGGAAAAAGCTTTACAGTATTCTAAGGCTATGTAGTAATGCATACAAATCCCACACTGTGTTGATGGCAATAAATGACTTACTTGGAATGGACAAAACCGCTAACAATATCTTAAAATGTGTACGTCTTGAACATGTTCTTTGCTTTCATGAGCCTTTCTACAAGCATGTTGTGAAATCTCTTGTGAATTAGGGAGGAATAGCTGCTGCTTGTGGGCATCCTGTTCAATACACATTCATCTGTAAAAATCCAAAGCTTCCACAAGCTTGTCGTGAGCTGTCAGGCATCTTATTATGGATGATCATGCAATTGTTCATACAGTGGCCGCGGCTGTGTAAGCATTTCATATGATTGCCGTGACAACACACTGTCAGCATTTCTATTTACCTCAACATGTTAATAAAAGCAAGATTATTATATGAACCATGGATGCTTTTTTCCCCCCTCCAAGCATATATTTGCCAATTCAATGAGCCTATTTGTCTTGTGTCAGTAATTAAAGATTGTGAAACTAAAACAAGGCCAATGGCGTGCATGGAATGATAAGCAAATGTGAATATGTACTAGAGTACAAAAACCACATGCATCTGGCCACACCACTGTATCATGACATCTTGGAAACCAATTACAAAACACTTCACCCGTGTCTGACATTATAGGCATTTATTCAAAATCAATATGAAGTAGGTTAAATGCATGATTACTTTTTGTGGGTAATGAACATACTGTACTATATGAAAATCCAAATCAATAGTGGTACTTGGCAGATATAAAGCCCGCTATTGATTCAGTTTTTAAGTAACACTGGGGAAGGGCAGAAATCTTTTGGAAACCCTGGATCACTGGTTATCAAGAGGCACACCCCAGAATAGTGTGAGAGCTTTTCCTGCCATTCAGTGCCAATTAGCAGTACGTATCAGTTTTAACGAGGTTTCACAATTACCATTTTCATGTGAGTGCTCAAGTAAACCTGATACAACTCAGGTAGTGACCATTTGGACTCTTTGAAACTCTAACTTGTATACATCACAAAAACTGCAAAATTATGTAATGTGGTTATTGAGAGAGTCTCTAAATCTATAACAACATATGTCATACAAACAAACTGCAGACGCCAGACATCAAGAGATGAAGCTCACAGACATGGACAGACACTTGGTAGTATTATTGCCAATACAAAGCTCAGGTCACCTAATCCTCACCAGGTATCAGATATATTGATGTGTTTCTATTATTGTGCCCATCCTGCATCTACAACAATGATCAGTACAGTATACAGTTGATCCATATTTAACATTACTGCTCTACCAATATTTTCATAACGATTGCCATTAAATTACTAATTCTCTTCTGGTCATATATGGCTCTTAATGTGCCAATAATACATGCATTTATATTACAGAATCTGTTAATCACATTTTTCTGTGTTAAACTACACTTACCAAAGATGCCAATGACATTAGAGCATCGTAGTCAGTTATTAAGCTGTGGCTTCTCCTTGGGAGTCAGCAAAAGCTTGCTATGCAAGCATTTTTTGATAGCTGACTCAATACAAAAAACTTTTGATGGCAACGAACAAAGTCCCTTTCAGATGTTGATTGACTGAAAACACCTATACCCTTATTAGCATAACAGCAAAATGTCATTTCATATAAAATAAAGGTGGTTCGGGAAAATCTGCAGAAGTGCCAAGTTGGCATTAAATCTTGTCAGACCACCCAGGCAGCTGCAGTCGAAAAGTAATGGGTTTTACAGAACATTAAAATTGTGAATACTGTAGATCACTGACAAAAATGTGTCAAAGTTATTCCAATGCAATTACTAATGAAGATCAAATTTAAAGCAAGCTGAAGCAGGGAATCAAGATTAGAAAAATTGAAACTCTGTCATATAAGACCTTGCCTAATTCTGTTCTGCAATAAATCAGAACAGTATTAACATTCATTCTCATCAGGATAGGAAATTACCAAATTACCAACAGCCAAATGCAGGAACATTATGGCAGCAGCAATTCTGTACTATGAGCCACTGTGGCAGTCGTACTCTACTCTAAATATCTAATTACATAGTAAAACACAAGGGCATAAATGACCTGTAATTAATAATGGAGGTTTTCTCCACTCACACACATGCATGTAAGAAAACTATAGGCAAAATCTATGATTACAGCATGGGCCATGTAAAGGTCTTAATGCATTGCTTAATCCAATCATTCTTCAATTTACAGGATAGTGAAAATATTCTTACTGCAATTAAAGCGTGCAGAGTACTGCGTTAATTACATTACTGGAAGATTGGACATTTTGTTGGCATGTACAGCTACAATCTTTGTTTATATTCTGCCTCAACTTTCACAGCAACAGAAGTACCACCAGAATGAGGCAACAACCATTTTTGCTAGGAGGGAAATTGCTGGAATAATTCCTTGCTTATAAAAAAAGGGAAGTATATGAGGTTGTAATAAACTGGTGTCATTAATCACAAATTGTGCTTCACATTTTAACAGTTAAATGAAATTATTCTCATAACATGTGAGAGCATTCAATTACTGTATGCATGTTAGGTATAGTTTTGCTCAGCATGTCTGAAGTGGTTTCATACCACCATTTGATCTAAGTGCTAATCAACCAATTTGTTTTCACTTGACATAAATGCTTTTCCCAAGCAAATTGCACAAGCCAACGGGAGGTGCTATGTGCTCAGTGTGGACAAGACTACTGCATGGATTCAAGAGCAAACCTGTACACTGCATAACTTCTATTTTATCTTTTAGTACTGGCTTTGAATTACAGTTCAAGCCCATTGCTAACTGCATGGCATCCGCTTAAGTTTGCCAAAATTGAAACTGAAGCTGTCATGTTTTAATGGATTATATTTCAAATGATTATGGTTTTGTGTAATTTACATAACTGTAATTAAAATGAATCTTTGCCCATTTCTTTAACACTGTGTCTTTGTATTTACCGGACCCGTGTGGGAATTTGCCCAGGTATTCCTTGCAATTGTGGTTTCCTGATTTCTTTATACTTAAGAAATAAGTATATCAATACTTAATACTTGCTTGTAAAACAGTTGTATCCATAGAAAGTTACTATTGTATTTTGTTTATCTGAAATATCATCTTTGGCTCATTTGCACGTCTGAGTTCACTAAATGTTAGGATACAAAGGACAGCCAATGCAAAAGCTACTTTGGGCGTGTGTGGACCTCTGAACGAAAACCCAACATGGCGAAGCCTCTAATCGTGGCAGTGTCACATTATTCAACTGCAGACAACGCTGCTTCAGCATACTGCAACAATTTGCTGTCAGCTGTGAGGCAGGAATAGATGATACATTATACACACTGATTTGATGGAGGTTTTACGTTTAAGTGGCCCTGGTCAACGATAACTCATTCAGCATATTTTATTAAAAAACAGGTCTGCTGTTTTTCCACAAATTGGTGGGGTTTCTGAGAGCTTAATGGGTGGCAGGGATCCAAGGATGTAAAAATCAGAAGCATTTTCTAGTAAAAGAGGGATAAACCCAGGCTTAATGTGGACATTCACTTCCTTAACATACAACTAGCCCATTAATCTCTCAGATTACAACCATTCACTGGAATATGTTATGTATAATCATTTTATAACAAGTGAACCACCACACTTAGGGCCCCACACCGCAACAGTATGATATAGTGGGCAGTTTTCTGCTTGTATCTCCTTGCTTTACCTCTACATTTCAATTCCACAAGCAATGCAGAGCTGAAAGACCTTCCTGAGGAAAAGGTACCATCATTGATTATTCAATAAATACCTTGTCTTAGAACAAAAGATGAGAAGAAAGGGATGCCACATCAAAAACTGCACACTAGTTATTTCTTTGTTGGACAGGAATTTCATCACTTGCCACCTAAAGAAAGATTATGTTCTCAATATTTCAACACTCTCTGCCTCAGACGTACCAGTGAATAATAATTAAATAATTGAGATTCAGAATCTACCGCTTTCTGAGGGTACACCCATAAATCAGTGTGATGGGTAAAAAGCACAAGCTACAATCTAGGAGAAACCTTATCAATGGCATCCAAGTCTGTGGTCGTCTGTTCCATTTAATGGCAGTTGTTTCAAATCTAACATTCAATTGCCATAACTGAGTAGTGCAAAAGACCGTTTTTAAAACCACATTCGCTCCAGGCATGCACCTTTGAATGGCACTATAATATTGTTTGTGAATAAAGTTTCTGTTGCTCTGTGTTTCAATGAGCAAATTCACCAGAGAATGCAGACCATAGTGGCAAGAATTTAATAAATGCTGCATTCAGCAGGTGTCATGTCTTTTGGTGGAACTTGCCCCAAATGAACTCCACTGAGGTCTCCAATGAGCTTAGTTACCTTACTGAAAATACACCAAGTGACAGCTTTGTCAGTGATGGGCTCATAGGGGTCTGTTAGAAATCTTCACAATGTTTGAGAACATCCAACATTCAGGTTGCAACTGAATACTTTAAATGAATTTCATGAAGCTTTGCTGCTGTGCCACTAAATGCACTGAAAGGACCATACCAGCGATTCTGCATGTTCAGCGTAATATCTACAAAATGTATACACTTCACGTTTCAAATAATCTTTTCCCCAAAGCAAGCAGTCTTTTAACAACAATATCATTTTTCCTATCTTTGATCCAGCCACTGGTTTCCATTCGTTCCACTACGATATGAAAATGAACTTTCAGAGAGATCAAACTTTCTTCACATCAGTATTCCAGCACCATATCAAAGTCATCCACATTCATTTTTCTAAAAGCAGTGGCACTGTTGTATCTTGACTTGAAATTGGGCAGAGTGAAATGTCTCTCTGCCAGAAAGTAGTCCCTAGGGAAACATTTGCTTTACACAGTCAATTATGAGTTCCATGATTTAACAACTATGACGACTTTGTTTGTCACAGAAGCAGAACATTATGAAGTGGGTGTTTCAACCAAAAATGTATATTTAAAAATGGATAGATTTTGATTATTCATTCACTTTCCAAGCGGCCTATCCTAATTAGGGTTGCAGGGTGCTGACCTGGAAATTGATTATATGTTGTGAAATCTTAAGCACCGCAGCATGATTCGCTAAATGTTTTGATATAAAATGCAGGTAAATTGTAATAAATAAGCTAAACATTCAAAATTACTGGTATGTCCTGTGAGCCCACACTCACATAACATCTATTTTTTGATGTCCAAGAACAGTCGGCATAAAGCTGCACAGTTCTGTTCATGGAAATTTGTCAATTTTGCATCTTTATTAACAGAAATGTCCAAGAAATCAATCAAAATGTTTCCATTCCAATCAGGATGAGCATGATTTATGGGTCTTTTTGTGGCATGCTTTCTGATCATTTTCTTTCCTTGCTACTTCATGTAACTTCCTCTGTGTACTTCTTCTTGCACCTCTCAAATTAGACAAAACACCTTCACATACCAGTCAGTGTCACAGCATATGGCTGCTGAGCATGTGTCTGTCTGGTGTCCAAACAAGAGCTGATCACCACTAGGAGACTGAGCCCTGCTTGTTCTCACACATTTATTATGAAAGAGCCTGTAGTTTGCAGTGCATTATGTTCCCCGTCTCTGTGGGCATACAATACAATGTGCGAGAATGCTGATATTGTGCCTCCACAGACTCTGCAGCTTACAAAAAAAAAAAAGTCACACCCAAAGGGCCAATAACCGCTTTCATACTTGCTGTCTGCAGTCTGCCCTCCAGACACATTTATGTCATCTGTGTCTACTTATTCCCCTCATTGCAACCGTGCACTTTTCAGAGTTCTCCCAGGGCACGGAGGGGAACAAACTGTTGCATTTCAGCTGTTTCCTTCCTGAAGCCGGGGTTATATACACACTATAATGCATTTGCATAACAATATACTTTACTATTCACTTTTTTACCATTAAAGTAAAATGTGCTCTAGGTTTAAGTGTGTCATGAAGTATAGGCACAGTGGTTGCAATTCACATTCCCCCCAAGTACAGGATCTCATTTCCTCTCAAGCTTTCTGTATCACGGCCCAACTTGTTCCCCCGATTCCTCCTTTCTATTGTAGTCAAAAGATGTGGACACTTACTGCGAGAGCTTTAGATAGCCTTGTGCGGAAGTCATTGAGAACAATGGTGACAATGTCCTGGTGGGGGATGTACACGTAGCCCGCTTTGAGGTACACTTTCCTTGTTCGTACAAGGTCCAGGGCGTCCTGAAATGGAACCTTTAAAGCGCAACAAGAATAGAGAAATGAAATGGCTGGAATTATTTAGACACAAACAGACAGAACGTGTTAATTTAATCGTATTCCCTTTATGTTCGTGATCACCGCATGTTCAGTGGAATATTCAAAGTGCACCGAGGCTCATGTCCTCCAATCCTTAATTTTGGTTGTCTGTAATTTTTGATAAACTGTGGAATTCAACTTATTCTAATGTTCTAGATTCTAAGTCTCATTGGACTGAACTGTAATACAACAAAGTAATGCAACAGACAGTTTTTACCTCTGAGCCATTTTTTAATAGTCTATTCCATTCAGCTGAGTGTTCTGAAGGTGCACCATTAACAAGCAAAATATTTATTCAGGCTCTTGTGTGCCTTGGTTTAAGAGAGCTCACATCAAATTCTGATTACCACCACACAAGAAATATCACCACTGAAGAAGCCAGGGCAACAACAGTGAACATTAAGATGTCAGTAGAGTTAATGCCCAGTTTGGACTGAAAACAGAAAAATATATCCCACTGATGCTCATTTTATTACCCAACAATTAATTTCAACACGTTTCTCTAAGTTTAAAGCAAGGCACTCTATGCAGGGGAAAAGCTCCAGAGACTGGTGAATCTATAACCTACCTACTACTTAGGTAAAACACCTCAAACTGACTAACGATGGTCCCCAAATCTAATTTTGTGGAAGCAGTGAAATGGAAGGAAGGACTTCACAGAGCAAAGCGTACAAATCAATGCTTTACTTTTTTCAATTTTGGAAAGGATTGTGGGCGGCCCACTACCCTTAACATTTTCCCTTGACTGATACAGTAGGATAGCTCAGAGGGAAACAGAGTCAGGTGAGAGAGAGAGCACAGGAGGCTCCTGTGGTATATAATCCAAGGCCAGCAGGGGTACATATTGGACCAGAGGCAGGAGTGTTCACCACATTTATGGCTGTACAATACTTTTTTGCCAAAAGAAAATTGAATCTTTCAGCATATTCCAACTATCTTATTGTACAGTGGAGATTAAAGGGGTGGTATTAAAATGCACAATCTATATTCTTACATGCACTGGTGGGAGGTTGGTGGTTTTCTGAAAACACCTCAGAACAGGACCAACACTACATAAGGGAGCAGTATCTCCCATACTGTTATAAAGCATTTATGAAGTAGCTTATTCTAAAAAGATATGTTGAAGGAAGAGGAGTAGTAGGTGAGTGGCTGTCTAAGCAACTGCATCAATAAGAATAATAATAAACAAACAAAAAAGAAACAGGATGTTTAGATTAAATCAAGGCTATGCAATATCTGCAGGTTGTCAGCTTACCTGTTACACCACATACATTTGTAATGGTCTGAAAGGGGTAATCCACTGTTTTTTAATTTATAATAGATACCAACAATGGGCCAAGACTCTCATAATATGAATAATTATATAAATACAGGGAAAGGGAAATCTTAGTGATAGTGAAAGGGTGGACTGACTGCTGAGATGGTAGTCGGTGTTATTTTACAATAACACGTAAACACTCTCTGGTCCTTTCTGGTTAGACACCAAGATAATGAAACTTCATTTATCAGAAAAAGCATTTCATGAATACACAAAGACCAATTCACTGCCAAATTCAAAGACTGCCTCTCTAACTTTGGTTGTTCATCCTTATTAGTTTTGATTAAACTGAGGAAATATCAGGCTCATAATCATAGGAATAACATTGAAAAAAAAATTGAGGGAGGATTTTCTCTTCAAGACAATATTGGACAATAAATGACTGTCAGCAGTGACTCATTTGCCGCATTTTTGCAGGCAAAATACTGAACCTTCTTAAGTAAACAATTTCAGTGAAGAGGGAGAGAGACAGAGACAGAAAGAGACAGAGAGAGCGAGACAGAGACAGAGACAGAGATAGAGAGAGAGACAGATCTGAGTAACTCACTTTATAGAAGTCTTGGTCCTCAACAGTGATTCCACTGACAGCGTAGCTGGAGTTGATAAGTTTCTCTGCCAGAGCCTTCTTTTCCTCGACACTAATCTGAAAAGTTATTGATGAAGAAGATGGATCTCAGTGAAGGGCTGCAAAGGCAGAACCGTGTCAGTGTTAAACTCTGATTATATGGCCAGAATATAAAGTCCCGGAACAAAAAAAAAGAGTTGCATTAATACTGATGATAAGGTAATACAGAGGCCACCTCCATGCTGCAGAAAACTGACAACTATCTGATTAGAGCCAAATAAAAAATGGTTTTGCAGCCATCAGACTGTAACCTAAACAACTATCTTTCATTTCCACATGCAGGCTAAAAGAAACAAAGCATCACATCTGACACATTATTCATTCAAGAGCAACTCTTTCACAAACAACTTAGTCATATTGCAAGCAAAAACGTTTTTTCTATAATCAGGACTTCCATCACCCTCTCTTAATTTTTCTTCCAGAGAGATACTGTAAATGGGCATAATACTGTGATCAAACTGCACCACCTAGTGAAACACACAACACAAAACACCACCATGTTTTAGTATTGTCTGTGGATGGTTTCTTACAATTGCTACACTGTCCTACAAAGCAAGCAGTCAACCTGGGGAAAAAAAGAAAATAAAGACCTTATCCATTATATCTCCTGTCCCAACTGAAGCCCTTGTGCAGCAACAAAATTTAAACCCTTCTCATTGCCACTGATCTCAAAACACAAAAACAGCTACTGCTGCAACTTCATCTTTGTAAGCATCCAGACAGTATCCTGTTTTGATCCATCCTCAAGTTTTTACACAAAAAAATGTAGATGATGGTGAACTAAAGGATGAACGAAGTGAGTAAGCCTCAAGTAACAAACAGCAAACATCCCAGTGATGATAAGAATTATGCTTTTCAATTACTTTCACTGAAATCAGGCTTGCAAAAACATCTTCAATTAAAAAAATAATTTAATTACAGAGACTTACCGTGTCATATTTCAGGTGATTTCGATGCAGAAATTCAAGTTTGTGTTTTGGAGTCAGGTTATTGAAGCGGTAGCGGAAAAGGTCGACCTCCTGTTGTATAAACCACCGCCTGAGATCCTCCCTTTAAGATGAGATTAGAGACAAAAACTTTCAATCTTTAAATTCAATTTTATTTACAATTATTTAAATTGTATTAACTATTTATATTTAAATCCCTCTTTCTATGCCCTTCATTTCCTATAATTTGACAAAAAATATTCTACAGAAATAGAGACAGATTGCACTTACGTTTGGCAGTAGGCAAGCCTGAGAATGAAGTGGGAGATATGGTCCTTTCTTCGTTTCTCATATTCACTTAGCCCATTTGGCACTTTTTTATCATCCTTGATGGATTTAAAGAGAAAATATTAATGGCAAATATTGTTTTCTTATCTTTCACTACCTCCTAATAATTTTTGTTGTGGTGTTCAGGGCAATTTTGGTTTTGTCTCTTGACCTATTCAATTTGGTGCCATTGTAAAGATAAGGCTATGCTTAAACTGTTTTAATATGGATACCTTATTATGACAGAAGCATTAACAGCAAAGACACTGACCCAATACTTTTTTCTAGAAGTATTAGGTCAGTATCAATCCAAATTAGCTTGCTTTGAGACCAACCGCTGGTAAATGAACCCAGGAGAGAGGCTGTGCTATGAAGCTTTGCAATAAGTGTCAATTTCTGCGATCCTGTTTTTAAAATCACATGGTGTTGAGCCAGAAATACTCACCGCTGCTGCTCTGTAAGGAAAGTTCAGGTTTGAAAACTCCAAGTCCAGTTTTTTTGAGTACTGCTCAGATGTTTTCACATAACTCACTCCCAAATTCTCGACAGTCTTCAACACTGCAACAGCATTAAAAGACGACATGGTAAACAACACGACAGGTTTAACAAACTGAATTTAATACTGACCTTTCTGCCATCAAACTGAATTTGATGGCAGAAAGGTCACAGTGCTTACTGCTTAACCATACGATTCTACCTGTTCATTTCAAAGAATAATTTATTATTGTTAGAATTAACATTCAAATATTAGTTTGGCTGGCATTAGACTTTGTTCTTACATTTCAGTCTTTCCACTGCAAAGGTCTCAAACTCGGTGAGCGTGACGTTTTCAAGAGGAGGCTGCACGTAGAACTGCAGACAATGCCCATAGAGCTCCGTCTGAGGCTTGCTAGAGGTCTTCCCCCTTCTGCTGGAAAACTGCATTGTGCCTAATGGTGAGACAAATAATTATATGTAAGATACTGAAATATGGGCCACTGATCATCACCATGCTGACATTTTAAATGGCAAGTTAAAATCAGACCATTTCAATGTGGGAGGGAAAAAAAATCATTATAGCACAGAATTGCAATGTTTTGAGTGGCAATATTGTATTGATACACAGACGGCAAGTATCGATATTGTATCGCCAAGAATCGAAGCAACATTTATGACAGAGTTGGTCTGTCTGCTTGACAATCCCATTTTGCTGCAATAAAAATGACTGAAGTGAGTGAACAGAATGAAAACTTTATCTCTTTAGGTAAAACAGAAGCTGACAAAGTTTTCCCTTGGGGACACACACTCAGTGGCCGCTTTATTAGGTCCACCTGTACAATTTAATGTAGCTCAATGCAACAGCTCTGCCATACATTCTACATTTTAA
Source organism: Myripristis jacobus (assembly GCA_900302555.1). Classification (NCBI taxonomy): domain Eukaryota; kingdom Metazoa; phylum Chordata; class Actinopteri; order Holocentriformes; family Holocentridae; genus Myripristis; species Myripristis jacobus. The sequence continues at coordinate 19,840 of OMLB01020843.1, forward strand.
GAGAGTTTATAATGTTCAGTTTATGCTGACATTGTGGAGAATGTGTAAATTTAATTATATGTTTGTTACTGAAGTTGTACTTTTCAGAGATCTTGTTCTGGACTACATTACATTGAGAGGTGTTTGTAATTTTTTGTCTTCCCCGTTTATTTACATGAGGGAGGACAGAATATTAGAAACACCTCTCAACTAAATGCAGTCCAGTACAACAGCACCACTAACTGTAAGCTCAATGCCAAACACAGAATTGATTGAACACCTCTATTACTGTGATCAAAAGAAAATCTGAGCATTATAGGCATTATAAAAATAAACTTTATGGCAGAACAATTGTATTGGATTGTATTAGATTATACAGATGGACCTAACAAAGTGGCCATTGTGTGTAATTTACAGTTGAAAAAGGTAATAAAATCATAACCTATCAAAATACATGTTATTGTAATATTCAGCACATTGAAAATAGCTTAAAATTGCAATACTATCATATTGTGATATTACTGTATTACGAGGCCTCTGGTGATTCCTACCCCTTGTGCTAGGACTCTGTTTACAAAAAGAGAGGCATTTCATTACTGCCCTTTATGCTAATAATTTCAAGAATATCTGCTAGAGGAAAGAAAGGTATGACAATGGGAAGTAGGGATCTCTCAAAACAGATGCTCCTTTGTATTTATGTCCATGTCAGCTCTGGATGGCCTCACAGTTAAACTAGGCAGGGGCTCTGACTGAGCATCCAGCATCCTGACAGTACTGCAGCTCTTTACTACAACTAGGACCTGCGAGTGGTTCTACTGAACTACTGAGTAACGTTATGGACCTCAAAATATGACTTACACCCTGCTGTATCAACACTTCATTTCCTCTCATTCTGGACCAATCGTTTAAACTCCAGTTACTGAGTGAAGGCAACATTGGTCCGTCTCTGCAGGACTGTTATTTAGCTGCTATCCAACAACTGCAGCCGACGTACTCACTTTAGTTTCCTCTATCTGAGGTTTTGCAGAGGCTTAATGAAACCAAATGTAACCCACATTTAAACGATTAAAAACTGTGAGGCTTGCTTTTTTCTGTGTTCACCTGCAGGACACGTCTTGTTTAAGGCTAGCGGGTCATGTCTCTCCAGCCCTGCTAAGTATCTTTCTCCTAGTAATGTATCGAAGCTAATAGCATCCCGGGTAGAGGTTTGTGTTAGCTGTTTAGTTGGGTCACAGGCTGAAAAATCCCGACTGTAGCTCACGAGTCAACAATACACAGCCCAGTTAGCTAACCTGACAAGTTTGCAGGATGTGCTATGCTTTAGACAGACATAACGCTACACATCGCCTGGCTTGCTAGCTTGACGACGAGCTAGCCAGCGCTACTCTGTCGAAATCTCCGCTCTCGACTTAAACCGTTACGATGACCAGCGTCGACATTTCACTAGTAAAACTACATAATGTTGCAGTTTTCGTTGCATTACCGATTAGATGATCACGAAAGAGCTTGGTCCCGGTTGAATCCCGCCAAACACTTGTGTGTCTTCTTCAACAAACGCGGGTAAATGGTGACGTTTTAACAAGCTGCAGTAAAGTAACCAATCATGTCTCCACCCTTGACACACTGTGTTCCTGTCAGAGTGAGTGAGCGCTCGTTTTGTTAATAGGCCCGCCCCGGCTCCCAATTTGCAGCATGGACTTTGTGGATAACATATCTCGGTCAGTCTTGTATCCCGATTAAAAAAAGGCTTGTTTTTGTCCTCTATATACCATGAACATTGCTGTGTTAGTCCACCACTGATATGTGTGCAACAGAAACTTCCAGAACCATTCTTTTCAACATAACCAACGCACCCAGAGTCACGTTATCATCGGAAGCGAGTTTATGTTTCGTAGCACAGCGGCGTCATCTCTAATTGACTTACAGTCATTCTCCACTGCCTTTCTTTAATGTTAGCCATGTGCAACTTATGCATAACCCTTACCAGAACACTGACCTTAATCGATAAGCAAAAATGGACCCTACAATTGTCAAAAATCCGTCTCTATACTGGGATATATAGAGCTGGACTGTATTTTAGCATTTTACCACCCAAAATCTGAGGTGAACGGTGTTTACAAGTAGGAAGCTCACATCTACCATATTTTCCCACAACCCCTTAATGCAGCATGGGGGACACTGTTGCCATGAGAACGCCAGGACTAAAAACTACAAATTTCCTGGAGGCTCGTTGTTCCTGTCAAATATCTTTCTGTTGGCTGTCTTTGGTGATGTTCGCTAGAAACAACAATTAAAAGCCCTGTTTGGTCCTGTTCGACATTATAATGAACCTCTTGAGTCTAGATTAGTAGAATGCAGTTATATGAACATTCATGATTTACCTAAGACTTATAAAGTTGGATTTGAGCTGTCATCAGTTATTCAAGTCAAGTCAGCCTCGGGCTCTTCAGTAGCCTATGGTGCTGATAGCGGAAAAAATATATAAATCATACCTATTTAGAGAGTTATAAATATTAAAATTTCGTTTACGCCATTTAGGAAATTTGCATAGAAACATGAATAATCGTGGTCGTGACTTTTACTTAGGCCTACAAATATCCCCAAGGCTTGGCTGTGGTTCCTGTCGACTCTCTTGCGCTGCGCCCTCTGTGGCTCTCTGCCTTGGCAACTCACATTAGCTAGCAAGTTAGCTAGATAGTCTATGCGCAACGTAAGGCCGCGGACAGATATGCACACACATGATTTAACTGTTAGAGATTTCTATCCGATTTTGACATTCATTTAATACTGTGAAGCGGGACGATTTCGGCGTGTGTAGCTAAGACAATGTTAAAGTGTGGACCCGGACGCTCTCCCTCCGGATTGGCTAGCCTGAACAAGTAACGTTAGCTAGGTTTCCAAGACGGGGACTAAAGTCTCAGCTTGCCACATAGCAGACACACACAGTGAAAATGTAGACGTGAATGTTAGTTACGTCGCTTGCTGTCGTTAGCCAGCCGTAACTCCGGATGAGTTACATTTTACAGGTAAGAAACGTCCCTCTCTTAAGAGTTTGCTAGCTCTCTAGTCTTGTGCAGCCCTGCCTTATTCAGCCAGTAGTGCTAACGGGCTAGCCGGCGGCTTGTCACTTTGGAGAGCCCTTCTAGAGGCCGTGTCACCCGCTGTTTTCTCTTCTGTTACTCGGTGTCTGATGTGGGGGAGCAATGCAGAACCAAAAGTTGATTGAATACTTCAGTAACTCCCGCACACAGCGTGTGGTATCGTCCCCTACAGCAAAAAACGACCATACGGCAATGAAGACCACACAGTAGCTGCTATATAATTTTATTAAGTTCATATGGTTGCCTGTGGTTAACATGTGTGTTTGATTGACTGACAGATTCATTGTCTAAGGGGTGGGTTATCTTCTTAATACCTTAACTCACCAGTGTTTCATGTAAGTGTGTAGTTTGCATTAGTTAGGATAGCATGCCAAGTTTAAATGGACATTTTAAAAAGTAGGCCTTGCTATATTTCCAGTCTCTCTAAACTACTATTTATTAAAATTTGGGTTATGGTGCTGCTGATGTTTCCTAATGGGATTAACATTACTCTACCAAGGGAAATCATGATAATGCACCAACTACCAAACTGGAGTTTTAGTGGTATTTTTCATTCATCACGTATGTGTACTAGTTGTCTGAACTGTCGAAAGGTAAATCAGTGTGATTTCTTATATTAGTAGATTCAAAGTAGCAAACTAGGGAAAGTGCACTCAGTGATTCCACCCCATGTCTCTAGCCACAAGACAAATTTTAGCTACTCAACTAGGAATGATTAGACCAAGCCAACATCTTTTCTCTCGACCTGCCTCCATAGTATATCTATGGATGTGGGTAGAAGTCAGTTTTCTTTGATTTTCACTTGTATGTTTTGTCAGCTTGCTAAGTCTAATTTGCTTAATTGTTGCATCGCTGGGGTGAATAATTTTATCACTCATAGTTCTGGGACAGTGAAATGTAGGCTTCTTATTGTAGTAAACTTACTTGACTCTGAACAAAAGATACTTAAATTTAGAGACTTTAACTGATTTATTTTGGCTTCATACTCTTCCTATGTTGGACTGTAATTAAAGTTCATGAGTGATTTCTTAAATGACTTAAATCACGACAAGTTTGTTCAGCAGTCATGCATGTTTGCAAATGTCCACAAGACACTGCTTTACCCACAGTATTTAGATCTACACTCAGCATGGAATGCACATATAGCTGTGCATGGCCCAGTTGCTATGTGGTGTCTGCTTCTCTAATGGAAGAAAAAACACACCGCACAATCTCTCCAAACAAATCCACCCTGAACTTTACAACAGTTTGCTCTGTGGCCGGGTGGGAGGTGAGCAGACATAATAGTTTAAAGGATAATTCGGCCATGGTGAATGTTAACCCATTTTCCAGAGTGTGCTCTCTCCCTGATGAAATGCCTGTGTGTGTGTGTTGTTTTTTGGTGACCTGTAGCCAGATGGTACCTACATTTTCTATGTTTTGAAACGGATCTTGTTGCAGAGAAGAAAAAAAAAATCTTTATATTGTCAGTATGTCTGATTTGTGTGTTGAAGAATAGAAGTGTCTGACTTAAATCTGAGTCTAATCCATTTCTTAGGAACTACTTCAGGCGGAAAAACTTAGCTGAGAGGCTTGAGACGGGGTGGGGGAGGTTAACCTCAGAGGACGTTAGTAATTGTTGAAAAATCCTGTCTGACGTGGGAATTGTGATGTCAAAGGGAAAAGTGTCAGCAAAGATTGTGGTGAGTTTTTGGGTGAAAGTGGTAGAGCTGGTGGTATAGTAACATTTGGAGAGAGTATTTCTTTAAATTTTCATTGTCAGAATCTGACATGATTTTGATGATATGGCTGTGCTGCTAGGATGTTTTGCCTACATCCTTATTTCAGTGTTCACATTTTTGTATGACATAATAGACAGAGATACTCTTGCGTTATTTGCCCAAAAAGATCTTCCAAAACATACAAATTCATGTGGATAGAAAGCACCATTCATTCATAAAACAATGGGTTTTTTTTATTCTATTTTATGTAAAGTGTTTTGTGGATACACTCATCTCCTCCCTGGATTATGTTACTTCACTTAGTCTGCCATTTCATAAATTAGATTTTTTTTTGGAGTGGATTGAAGGGGAATGGAAGTAAGTCACACAATAACTGTTATGTGTCAAAATCCACAGGAATTTTGAAAAAGGAGAAGACACGCTGGAATATGTTTTGTCATTTTGCCATATTGGCTTTCAGCACACATTCTGATACTATTTACATTTTAAGTCAACAATGCAAGGATAAACTGTCTGATGTCATTTAAGTCATAATTCATTAACAAGATCAGTTTAGTGAAAAGGGTTTTCAGCTTGAAGGCAGGCAATAATTAACCTTTGGGCTAGCTTCTGAAAAACTGAACAAGTCTAAGTCATGATTATTCACTAACCTGTATTATTTATGACTGATTATTGACTCAAATTACTGATTATTATACTAGTTTTCCACATTAATGTCAGGAGGTATGTGTGTCCCTGTAACAGATCACTGACAGAAACCAGACAGAGTGGAAGTGAGGAAGCCAACCAGACCTCGCCACCATGTTGGAGGAGGACATGGAAGTGGCCATCAAGGTGGTCGTGGTGGGCAACGGAGCTGTTGGCAAGTCAAGTATGATCCAGCGTTACTGCAAGGGCATCTTCACCAAGGATTACAAAAAGACCATAGGAGTGGACTTTCTGGAAAGACAGATAGTGTAAGTGCCACATGTGGTCGTGTATTATGCATTACAAGTAAAAGCATGTTTATTTTTCACCAGAAAGTTAACTGTATTAGGAGATAGTGATTCAGAGATTAAGCTTTCTCCTTGTACATGGAAATCAGACTATGGGGCTTATGTATGTAAATCTGGCACATGAACAGTATTACCGTCAAATCAAGACACTGTCTGCTAGATAGTTAATGTTATACATGCCTGTAGAACAATGTGTGCAAGTCATTTCCTCCTGTTACGTGTTGATTGTTTCAGTGTAAATGACGAAGAGGTGAGATTGATGCTGTGGGACACCGCTGGCCAGGAGGAGTTTGATGCCATTACCAAGGCCTACTACCGTGGTGAGACCTCACCCACAGAGAAATATGATACTGATCCTAAGGCTCACTGATAATCCTTAGCTTTGGTTTGGTGATTATTTGTAGAAATTGTCATCATGTAGAAACTGGCAGCACTGCCCTTCAGCCCAGGAATAAGCTGGCATTAAGTCATTTTTAACTCACTAATACTGTTAAAAAAAAATGAAATTGTAATTGGTTGTCTTTGCATTGCAGGTGCTCAAGCGTGTGTACTAGTCTTCTCTACCACAGACAGGGAGTCTTTCCAGGCTATTGGCAGCTGGAGGGAGAAGGTGGAGACGGAGGTTGGAGATATCCCCACTGTTCTAGTACAGAACAAAATCGACCTCCTGGATGAGACTGTTATAAAAAAGTAAGGTTTTGTGATTGTCCTATTATTATGCAACAATTCCATAAAAACTGTGTAACGCTGTAGATACTGCAGTTTCTCTTCGGCACAGTGACTTTAAAGCAGTTGCATGTTAATAAAGACAAATAGGAGTGAGGGCTCTGTGGTAAATTGGAATTGAATTAAGCAGAATCCAGCCTTACATGAGTGTTCACCCCCCTTGGCCTTTTCCACAGTTTGCAGTGTTTCAACCTGGAATTCAAATTGATTTTATTGGCCTTTTTTACCATTTAATTAACACAACATGCTTACCCGTGGGGATTTTGTGCTCAGGGTGATGAGGAGTGTTGTGTTTTGCATCAGGACCAGAAAGTTCAGTTTTGGTCTCATCTGCGCAGAGTCTTGTGGCAAACTGTAAATGTGTTTCTTATGGCTTTCTTGAGGCTGTGTGTGGCAGAAACCAGTACTGTACATCACCACGAACAGACTGAAACCTGTTTCAGTCTGCAAGAGACTTGAGACTGGGGCTGAGGTTCACCTTTCAGCAGGACAGTGACCCTAAGCATACAGCCAAGAGCTACTCTGGACGGGTTTAAGGCAAAGAATGTTAATGTCTTAGAATGACTTAGTGAAAGCCCAAACCTCAGTCCAAATGAGAATCTGTGGTGAGACTTGAATATTGCTACTGACAGACAGTCTCCATCCAATCTGTCATCCAAGCTATTTTGTCAAGAAGGATGGACGAAAATTGCAAATTTTACATTTCACAAACCAGAGACCTCCTCTATAAGACTTACTGCTATAATTGCAGTTTAAGGGGGTGAATACTTGTGCATCCAGCAAATATCTGCTTTTTGTCTTAATTATGGATTTGTGTTGCAACCAAAAGCATCTAGCACCTTCAAAGCACTATGCATGTTGTATTCAATCAAATGGTAAAAAGCCCAGTAAAATCAATTTGAATTTCAGGTTGTGAAACTGAAAAAGTCCAAGGGGGGTGAACCCTTATGCAAGACACTGTAACTTTAATTGAAATGAAGTGTATTTTCTCTATTTGCATTGCAGCGAGGAGGCAGAGGCCTTGGCTAAAAGGCTGAAGTTGAGATTTTACCGGGCCTCAGTAAAAGAGGACCTCAATGTCAATGAAGGTGAGAATGTGGAAAACTGGTTAATTTCTAAAGCTGACCGTGTCATTCAGATGAAATGATCACAGTCAGGATTTTGCATGTCCACTGACATTGCATTTAACCTGGATCTCTTTTCAGTTTTCAAATACTTAGCGGAGAAGTATCTTCAGCGACTCAAACAGAAAACAGCGGAGGAGCCAGAGGTGGTCCACACAACAAGCAATAAAATAGGTAATGCATTGTTCTGTTTATCACCTCTTCTTACATCTTTTTAAATGATTTTTCCCACCAGGGTGACATGATACTAACAAATCTCATATTCCCGAAGGTGTTTTCAATACCACAAGTAGTAACGTCTGCAACCAGAGCTCCAGCAATGGTCGAGAAGTCATCACTTTGCGACCTAACAAACAAAGGACCAAGAAGAGTAAAAATCCCTTTGGAAGCTGCAGCTTAGTGTAAATCGAATCATTTGAATTTAGTGCCTGCCTGGGGAACGGTTTTCAACTCTAGACTGGTCATTGTTGTATGCTACAGATGGAGCCACATTAAGAGACCAAAGCCTGCAAAGAGTGGGAAATAACTGATCTGATAACCTTATATTTAATCTACAATTATATGTTTTCCCCCATCTAGATGGTCGAATATAATTTAATTCAGCCTTCCCATCAACATTGTGCGCACAGTACTACATTTGGAAGGTCTTGGGTCCTTGTTGTGGTTACTGTAGTTAATGCAATCTAATGAATTAAAAGAAAAGAAAATGGAATTCACAAGTTATTCCTATGAATTTTGAACAGTTTAATCAGTATAGTGTTTGCTAATGTGAATAGCTTTCAGGCTGTGTTATCATCAAGAACTAGCACCAGGTGCTGCTGCAGGGATGGTGATTTAGGGATTTACCTTGTGGACTGAATGTTTGTCCTCGCTTTGGGAGACTCAAATCAGACCAAATTGCCTCATATTGTAGGAATAACGTGTGAATTGTGTTTGATGGCCCAGTCCTCCTTTTGGGGCTAAGATTATTGCATAAAACTGACAATATGAATTGGTATACAATCATCTCAACAAAATATGTAACAGGAAAGGTTGCACTCTTGCTCACTGAAAACATTTTTTCATGTACATGATTTTTACAGCCGCCCATTCCTGTGTTTGACTTTTCACCTGTGCAATATGTTTGTATGTATTGTAGGAGATACACAGATTATTTTGTACCATATTTTTCTAACTGTCCACAGAATATGGTTCAATATATACTGTTTATCATAGACTGAACACTATGGAATTGTTAGTTAATTCTTTGTGCAAAAGTATTTTTATACGAATCATGACAGTGTTGAGTGATGTGTTTCCTGACGTGTTGTGTAACACCTTAAAGTTGACAGTGCCAAATTTCATCATTCTGTCATTTAGTAAAATATTAAGGCTGCAGTTACTGGATGTAAGATGGAACTGATAGAATGTACTCTATGTAAGAATAACCAAATATCAATAACTATTGGCACAAAATAGCCTCCTATATGTCTGCTTACACTCCACTTATTTACCAATTTGTTAACCAAATGATAGAAGAGCTTTGTTTGATATAGATCATGAGTTAAATCAATGATGCTCACTGAATTTGCTCTGCTTATAGTACCTCACATTATGATCAGCTATAGTACTATATTTTTGATTGCAACTGTTTACATTTTACTTTTAACTGTTTTTCCTCCACCAGTACTTGGACACATTGTTTAGTCTCAGAATAGATGTATTGTTTCAGACTGACTGAGTGTACTTGTGATATCAAACGCTCAACAAGGTCAAACATTTTATTCAGTTAACGATTTATTACTTTTTCGGTATTTTATAGTCTTTGAAAGTCCTCCTGATCTGTTGGGTTTGGGAGAAGCGGTGGGAACTGGTGACTGAAAATGCTACAAGCTCATAGGCTCGATAATGTCCATCACTGTTATGACGGGCAAAACACTAAACTCCCTCCTTTACTAAGGTGCACTGCAGTGCTGAGCATCAGCACTATATCTTCTGCTGTTGAAATGCTTGCGTGTGTCTGGATATGCAAAGAAACAGAGTTTCTTATTACACTTTGTGGTAGGGTACTCATACATTTCTCAAACATATGCTTATTCCTCATCAGAGCTAGCTGCGTACGGTACATCACGCCTTGTCTGCACCCTGTCTGGTACTTTGTGTCTTATAAACACTACATTCCTAATTCCATTATCACCTCAACTGAATCTTACCAGTCTACCAAGCACAATGGAGTAAAAGGTGATGCGGGAGAGTCGTTGACTAAATAGTCCGTTTATAATTATTGGATTTGTTTTATTAGTAGGTGCAATTAAGTATTCTAACTTAAATTGAGAATACATGTGCATGTGTGTTTCATCTCCTGAGAAGGTTCTGCATCTGTATTTCAGTCCTACTATAGAAATATTTCCTTGTTTCAAATGAAATGCATTCCCAGTGAGTTGACAGGGGTGAGGTTTCGCTGTGTTGAATTCAGACTTGGTTTCTTTTATTATTTTTCAATTCATGGCCTATTGTGGAAATCCCAACAGGTGCTTCAGATGTGTGTTCTACAGTTATACCATTGGTAGTGACATTGTTTTCATATTTCAAGCATTCTTCATCTGTTGTACGTAGGCAGTGTTGCAGTGCTGTTTTGAAAAAAAAATGTTTGGTATAATTTTATTGCATGCAAGCCTTTTGTTGTTGTTTTTTTTCCACATCAGTGAATGTTGAACCACAGTTACAATGCCACAATGCCTTGTCCTTGTTTACATTCTTATGCATCTAGCAACGAAAAGCGTTATAATCCCTCTTGCTGTGTTTGAAATGCCTGTATAGTAAATATTGTAAATTAATCTTTATTTCTCAAGCTTTCTCTGATGTGTAACGATGTGTTGACTTTGCCTTTTTTGCTTTTTGTTTGAATGGTTTTAGCGCACTTTATCAATAAGATGATATACATAGTCTCCTCAAAATACCATATATTTAACACATGAAACTAACTATACTGAAGTGCTGTCACTCAGGTGTTGTAAAAAAAAAAAAAAAAGTGTGTCCTCTTGTTACTGTACTGTTTCACCGATGCCTTCATAAACCATTTTGACACATTCATCTATAAAAACCCAGATATGTTTCCAGTCATGACATCTTTGATGAAAAATGTAAAAAACAACAACAAAAAAACTACAGTCTTAGTTGAATTTTTGTTTTTAACAGTTACAAATGTATCTCAACTTCAAGGTGTGCTACACAGCTGTACACCTGATGATTCAAGTTTGATGGTAATCTAACATAAATAAAACTTTACTTTTTTCTCAAACATCCAGTGTGTGCTTTCAAATTACAGAGCTCTCAAAGGTCTGCTGTTATAAACAACCACTTCTATTTCCATATTTACTGTGATAGGCCCATTAGGGGCCAGTAGGTGTCGCTGTTTGATTCCTCATGTCTGCTTGAACTTGTGGTGACCCCTGCAGGTTGCTGTGAAAGTTTGCACACTACATACTGACAGGGAATCTGACCCATGCTGAATAAATCAGGAAGAATTTACAAAGCTAAATCTGGAACCATAGTTTGTTTAAACAGTATTTTATAACTCCAGCTACGGATTACGATAAGTTTGCTTTGCCATCATAAAAATAGAAATGTTAATCTTTATATTAAATAATCATTTGCAGTGATGTTCAACAATCACAGGTGTTATTCAAAAAAGGTCCTGGAGAATGCTTACTTGTGTTTCTGTAGCCGTAGTTAAGAATACAAATGTGTTTTCAGTTGTGTATATTTTGTGAATTGTGAGTCTAAATCAGCACAATAATATGAATACATAAGATACAGTTATGACATAAGGTTAAAGGCAGGTGTCTCGCCATCAACATTCACTTGCTTTCTCTAAAAATGTTTCTGGCATTAAGTACTTTGACATCTTCCATTTAAATGTCTCCATTAAGCACCAATACATTGTGAGGAAACACGTGTCTTTATTGCCACATTCACTGACATACAACCTTTAACAAAAAGCTAAAATCCATAGCAGCTGTGCAGCTTGTAGTTTGTGTTGCTTTAGTGCTTCTGCAGCAAGGAGGTAGTGTACACATCCAAAATCCAAACCAAGTGCTTCATACAGTACAATAGGTAAAATAGTGAAAGAGCGAAATACCTGCATGTTGTCATTTTAGGTAAAGCTTAATTATTGATGAATTGTTGATTTGACCTCAACTGGTCCTGACTTTACTCATACCCCTGCAACAAACCTAACGTGCTCTGCTCTCTTTTAACTGTAGCTCTTAAGTAAACACATGAGTAAGACAATAGCATATTAAAGCCATATGAAATAGTCCCATGAAAGCATTGATATGAAGGTAAAACATTGATACAACACAGTCAAGTTTGGTGTTCCTAGATTTTAGCCCTAACAAAGGAATCACAGCAACAATCCAAATGGGAGATGGATTATGTCTGTGGTAGTCAATAATGAATTTATAGTGGTCTTGTTGTGCTTTATCGTGGTGTCACTACAATTCTCTTTTATTGTCTCTGAAACAGTGATTCCCAAACTGTGCGCTACATGAGGCTCCACCTAGTGGTACACAAGAGCCTTGCTGAAAGGCCTCACAATTAAGTACATCAACTGGCCCAAGTCCAAAACCAAAGAAATTGTCATTTAATTTTATTACAGACACAGTTATTACATATACAAATCAGATTACAATGTCAATTGGTTGTTCATCATTTAAATATTTTAGAAATGAAATTTGCCTGCGCTTAGCTATATAGGGTGACAACACGTCACGTCCTAAATAGCATGAACTAGGAACAAGCTACTTGGCTGGTAGTTGGGAAATTTGTTTTAGTAAATAGTGGTACATTTCCTGAAACGTTTGGGAACCTCTGCTCCAAAATGTCTCACATGTATTACAACAAATTACAACTGTATTACAAATTTGTGGTAATACATTTGTGTTGCTACAAATGCATTACTATAGCATGTGGTAAGGTTAGTGACATCAAACATCCTAAAGGTTTAGAAACTTGGTTTTAGTGACTGCCGTTGGCAGCGTTTGAGACCTTCAGTTTCTGGTTATCCATAATCTTGATGTTTTTCTCAGCACTTTCCACATTTCTTAGCAGAGTCTCCAGTCTCCTCTTGATCTTCTTCTGATCCTCCAGAGCGCAGCTGATCACGATGGCCTGGAACTTCTGGTCGATGGGGACAGGTGGTGCCTCTGTCACACAGGCTGCATGCAGGGCCTGCAGCCGCTGCCGGCTGCTGTCCATGTCATCCAGCATCTTCGCCACTATTTCATCGATCATCGTGGTGGCCTTGCGCAGCGCGTCCTCTTGTAGGGAGTTTCTGATCGTCCCAACAGAGACCTCCACACACAGCGTCCGGCCCATGAGACGATCCGCAGTTAAAGCTAACTCTTCTCTTTCCCCTAAAAGAAATAAAACCAGACCTGTCAGTGCTGTAATCCCACTAACAAAGACTTTATCCTACAGCCAATGCCCATATTTTATATGGACAAATTGATTTAAATAGCCTCACTCTGTTAATGAAATAAGGTGCACTTTTTTCAAATCAAACCAAAACTGAAACCATGACTCAAAAACTGCAGTACAAACCGAATCGTGGGTTTGTTGAGCTGTAACTCTTAAAATAAGGCTGAAAAAATGTTGTAGTGGTTCCACGGATCACTTTTTGTTTTGGTTCTTGCAAACATCATATCCCACAGGCCCATCTCAGTTTCTGGCTGTTGGTCTGGGGCCCCATCACATCACAAAAAAGATTTTTCTGGGCCTGAATATCGTTTAATGAGATGTATACATAGACTGCTGCCCACCGAGAAACACAGGAGGTCTTTCCTGTCTCCTCATGGACATCTGTGAACTGGGAGGAAACTTAGGCTTCCTTTCTTTTTGGTCTTTAGTCGACTTCCTCACCACTCCTTAGACGGTCCCATAAGAAATGGTCATAGTGCAACAACTACTCTGTGTCAAGTTTTGCACACTTAACATCTCAGGCTGAGCTTCCTTGTTCACATATCTTGCTCCATACAATCTACATTCAGTATGAATGTTGCTGTGCACTTTGTAAAATAAAAACTAAATTAAAAAGAGAGGAACCGAAGGCTACTTTTTGTTTGAAAAGTTAGGTTTATGTAACCACTAGTACAGCACTATTTACATATTATTGTTGTCTTAGTTTTATACACCTGTTGTATGGCTGAATTCCCCTTGGGATGAAGTAGTCTATCTATCTATCTAAATTTTGATTTAAAAACAAAAATCCAAGCCAATGTCGTTACAGTGTCACTGTATATAAAATACACAAAATTAAACAAACAAAACACTTCTGGACACTTTATTCAAGAGGGAGCTACAGACAAGTTAGTTAGTGCATGATATTTGTGCAGGATCAGGCCAAGCAGCGGGGCGTTGCTCTCCTGACTGTGAAACAAAAGCCAGATGACAAAAGTGTGGAGACTCACCCGGACAGATGTTTCTCATTTCTTGACTGTTCTGTATGGACTGAATCATTTCCAGGATTCCCTCCTTTTCCTGCTCAATGGCCACTGCAGCTTCACGTAAAGCCTCCACCCTGACAGACACAAACAGGGTGACAAGTGGCAACTATGAACCTTCGATAATTTATAGGGGAAAACCCATGAAAATACAGCAGTAACACCAGGCCTATATAATGCGTGTGGTTAGAGAGTCTGTAAGAAAACACTTCATAAAGGTCACCAAAAAGTCACTTCTGAGCACCACAGATACACGTGTTCCTTCAAATGTATTAATGATTACTAAACAAAACGGTTCTAGACATTTCATAAATCCACTTTTTATTATTTAATTTTTTTGGTGTACGCTGAATACCCGGTTTCACTTCGTCCCATTTCAGGATTACGGTTTCTAGGCACCGCACCGGATGGCACCGGAGCCAGGTTTCAATCAATAAGAGAGAGAGAAAAAAAAAAACAGCCTACAGTAACCTTTACTGCGATGGCACTGCAGCTCGGTGGGTACAGCAGACATATCGCACATGCTGGTTCCTTCACTGTACCTCATTTCCAGCTGATCCAAGCTGTCCAGGAGCCGCCCGGAGCGGTCTGCCATGGACAGTGTCCTGCTGAACTTGCCGATTGGAACTTCGTTCATTTTGGCTTGTATTTTTGCCTGGGCCATGATGGTGAGGAGCGAAAAAACACGCACCGTAATCGTCCCGGAGATAAATCCACCGTAGTCCAGCGCCTAATAACTGTCCCAGGCCAGCTGACTGTGCCGTGCTTGAGCTGCAGCGCCCCTGGGTAAACATTTCCAAACATGGGTTGCAACTTCCTGAGCGAGCCTGCTGGGAAGTTTCACGAAGAGCCTAGAGGAGTGTTTCCCAAATGTTGGGTCCGAGGACCCCCAGAGGTCCCCGAGGACACTGCAAAGGGTCCTCAGCTAAAGGAGGAATAGATAGAGCTATAATTTCTCTCCCCGCACTGTCAGCATCACTGCTTCCCAATCTAAGCAGTTACATATAACAACAAAACTCAGGTTGCATATAATATCTCTTGAAATGGAGTCTGCATGGCACTCTCTCTTGGGGATCCAAAACATGAAAAATTTGGGACTCCCAGCTAGGATACCTTATAGGCCAAAAATGGATCACATATAATAGCTAAATAACTTTAAAGAGCAGCAGAAACATAGGGAGCAAAGTAATGAAGAACCGAGGACAGAAAGAATTGGACAGGAAACTACCTCTAATATGTGGCCATCCACAAATGCAGTTTTAAATGTAAATCTGTGCTAAATGCTTCAGTTGCAGTTGGGGTTATAGTATTTGTGTGTGTGTGTGTGTGGGTGGATGGGTGGGTGAGGTAGGCCTACTTTCAAGGGGCCCCAAGATAAGTAAGAGTTATGTGGGTGGGAGGGATAGGAAGGACATTAGGCCACCCTGAAACCATTCCTCATTTGACACTGCCCATACTTCAGAAAATTAGGATATGCCATGCAAAGATATGGAAATAAAAGCATTTAATGAGACTTCACTTTATGTTTGTTGTATGTGTTATTTGGACTCCTTGATAATAGTAGGGAGAAAAAAAGTAATAATACATCTGATTATCCAATTTGCCGAATTTCCTATTCACAAATACAAATCCTTCTATGTACCTCTTCCTGGTATTTGTGAGGGAGTTTGAACTGTAGCCTACATGCAGAGTATTGCATCCTGATAAAACAGTCCATGTTCAATTTATGTACTTGTATACATACATATATAATCGGACATACTTTAATTGTGCTCATGTAATAGCCTATGTCTGCCTCCATGGCTAATTGTTTGTGCACTCAGTTTTATGTCTTTGCATTAAAAATTTAAAATGAATAATGGAGGCGGGTTGTCAACAGGAGCAGCCCAGTGTGGGGAGTTCAAACTTCTTTGCACTTGAATCCACTCATGGAATCTTAGCTTTGACAAAAAATATTTGATCTGAAAGGTATTACATCATATCTGTCACTTAAGGGCATTTGACTTCAGTGGAAACTCATTTTCAGCTGATCCAAATTTTTGACAGTTTTTTTCAGAATGATCTTCCATGGATGTTTTGCCCAATTTCATGAGTGAGAGCTCTTACATCTAATGGAGAATTAAAAGAACTTCCTCACCAGTGATTGAGAAGAGATATATTCGGGTCTGAGGGGCATCTTCACTCCTGAAAAGGTCGTTAGATGGTAGCTGCCAGATTCCACAACCAGGAGGGCCCAATTAAGACATCTTGAAGCTTGGTGCACACATTTATTTAACACTGGTGACTCTTGGCAAAATCCCTAACACTGAAACTGTAAGAGAGATGACCTATACCACTTTATAAGTGTCAAGCCTCAAAACCATTTTCCCTTATTAGAAAAAAACATGACATACTGTATACACTGAATGTTTTTAGTGTTGAGCCTCTTCATTACATCACTTTTTTTTTTTGCAGTGTTTGAATGACTTATAGTCCAATGAACTGTCTGTCATACATTATGTAACACACAACTTAACCAACTAACTCCAAGGGTGGGAATACAGCGTGAAGACTAACTTTGAAACAAGCATATGATGTCTGCTCTCCTTATCAGGATGTTGATATTCATATCTTCTAATTATGCTTCAATGATTTTGTTTACTCTGTGCATTTCTAATTTGTGAAAATGCAGAAAGCCACCGAGGCTGCGAC